>REGO01000368.1:657999-671212 GCA_010120015.1 Rhombomys opimus
GCACACCCTGCTACCCTCCCTGACGCTATGCACACCCTGCTACCCTCCCTGAAGCTAGGTACACCCTGCTACCCTCCCTTCGTGGTCCTCTGAACACCCCCACCCTGTTCAAAGCTGTGATCCATATTTGAGAAAGCACATGTAATATTTCTGTTTCTGAGTATAGGTTACCTTACTCTGAATGATTATTTCCTACTGTCCCCCCTGCCTGCAAATTTCAGAATTTCACTTTTCTTTACAACTGAATAAAAATCTATCTATCTATCTATCTATCTATCTATCTATCTATCTATCTATCTATCTATCTATCTATCATTTATCTACCTACCTCATTTGATGGTCAATAATAGGATAGAATTGAGACTTCGAACATAAGCCTTACAGCCAGCAGATTTTTGTTGAAAGGAAAACACCTTCCACAAGTGAGTCTGAACAAACTGAGTCTGTGTCAGATGAATGAAACGAGACCCTGCCTTTCACCCTGAACAAAACTGAAGCCTAGATGGAACAAAGAACTTAGCCGAAAACCTGCTATCTTAAACCCAATAGAGGAGAAAGTATGGAACACACTGAAATTCTAAGTCACAGGCAAAGACTTTCTGAGTAAGATTCAAGTAGATCAGAAAGCAATAATTGAGTGAGAGGCTTCTGTGCAGAGATGGATACCAGCACTTAGTAAAAAGCCAGCCCACACAAGAGAAATAATCTTTAGCAACTGTACAACTGATAGAATATTGGTGTTTAGATATACAAATAACTAACTAACTAAACTAACTAACTGACTGACTGACTAACTAAAGTAAAATAAAATAAAAACCTAAGACCCAAGAAAACAAGCATAAAATGGACCATGGAACTGAACAGAGGTCTCAAAAGAAGTGAGGCAAATGGCTATGGAATATTTTTTAATGTTCAACATCCTTAGTTATAAGGGGAATGAAATTCAAAACTATGTTTAGACATTATCTTACTTCACTAATAATGGCTTAAATGAAAAACAAACAAACAAATGAAAGTAAATGCTGATTCATATGCGGGAGAGAGGAGCACTTATCCATTATCTGTGGGAACTTCCACCATAAAAATCAGTGTGCTTGATCAACTTTTAACCTCTAAAGGCTAAACAGGTCAGTTATATGACACAGTGCTATCATCCTCGGACGAGCCCTCAGAGGACTCTGGCTTACTACAGAGACACTTGGTCATCCTTCTTCATTTCTACTCTACTCACAATAGCCAGAAACACACACAGGCACATGCTTGTGCCTGCACACATGTACGCATGTGTACATGCAAACACACAAATACATACACACACAAGCAGGTGTGTGCATCATATACAGGAACACATACACACGGACATTTGCACATGCATTTACACACACATGCAGGTGTGTGCATCATACACACACAAACACACATACCCACGGATGTTTGCACATGCATACACACACACGTGCAGGTGTGCACATGCATGCAAACACACACTCACACACTCACTCACACACACACACAGCTCTTTTTGTCATGAGATTCTTTCAGGAAAGCAGAAAGTTCTTGCTCTAAGCCATGCTCCATAGCTCCTTCCAGCTTCTCCGTATACTGACAGCGAGTTATCTTTCCACAGAGAACAGGTATGGAAATATAAAATGACTTGCTCCAGGCCACAAAATAACGATCTGATTCTATCAGCTGCCAGCATTTCCAGTCCTCAGTAGAACACTCTGTATGACTTTCTCACCCTGCCTTCCTGGGGACCTGATTGCTCAGGAGTTCCTAATTCAGTCCGGATTTGACTGAAGCAGCAATGCCCCAGAATCTACAGAATTGGCATGCTTGGAAAGGCAAAGTTTAAACTATAAAATCCCAAACTGAAAGGATTGTATGCTTTCTTAATTAAAAGAAAGACTTCTCATAATATATATACATATATATATATATATATACTATTAATCATCACAAAATTACAGATCTTTGTTATTTTGACATACTAAGGTCTTTAAGTTAATAATATGTATTCCACATGAATAAATTTTAAATATTCAATTCATCGAATCACAAAGAAAATAACAAAATGTGCTGCCAACAAAAGAAGATATATATATTTAATTTTAATGATCATATATATTATATATCATGTATATGATATACATCATTATACACATACTATATATAATCATATTATATATAATATATATACGTATATATGATCATTCAAATTCACTCAAATCCTCTGCTGCATGTGTGTGTGTGATTCTCTCATCAAAACTCCAAATTGTTCCTAGGCAATGCTAGCCTAAGAAACTGGATGAGGATCCTGGGAGCTTGGTAAGTGAAGAGCAGTATCTCACACTGGTCTTTGTGCTCGTAAGTCACGTTACTTTCCAATACACTAGATGGATCTTGAAAGGTCTCTGTATTTTATATAACTGTTCAAAATTCAAGCCTAATATTTAACATGGAGAGCTGGAGGGATTGCTCAGTGGTTAGGGGCCTTTGCAGCTCCTTCAGGGGACCTATGTTCAGTTCTTAGAATCTCCATGTGGCTTTACAGGCAGCTGTGACTTCAGTTCCAGGGAATCTGACCTACTTTTTGGCCTCATACATGTAGAACAAAATTGAAAAAAAATGCAGAGTCTTAGGGGAAAAAAACCCCTAACATTGAGATACTCTAAAATCAGGGAAATGTTGGAATTTGTTTTTACATTTCCTATTTCCTAATTTGTCAAGACTAACCAGAAAGCATGCTGAACGTGGTGTCCTTGCCTTTCCCCTTATCTACATTGCATCATTGCATTTTTTTTGAGGATTAATAAAAGACTGGGGTCTCAATTTTCCACTTAAAAAATGACAATTATTTATATTCTTAGGGCTTCCCATTGTTTTTTTCTGTCAGGGTGAAGAACATTACTACGAGGTAAGTTCACACTGCTCTGTTTTTGAGCTGTGTCTCAGAATGCTGAGTGCTAAGTTGAGACTCTGGACGCAGTTTCCATGCTGGCTTCACGTATTTTTAAAGTTGTCTGAAAATCGTCCCTGGAAACACAAGTCTGGCTTGTCATCTGTTTTTTGTTTCTGTGATTTGCAGACATGGATGGTCTGGGGTGCTAGAAGAATGTCTGCATCTTCCCAAATCAAGGAATGGATAAAGATGTGAGGACAACATGAAAAGACAAAGCTTATGGCTGAGTGTTTGAGGCAGCAGTGATGTTTAAATGGCTTATACTTATGGAAATCTACCAGTAAGATCTCAGAGAAGAGTGGGCATTTATAGTCATAGCACCTATTGTCAGGGCCACAACTGGTTGTAAAATTAAAGGTCTCAACTTTCTTTTGTTTCTTTTAAATTTAAGAAGTGTTATTCTCAGAAGGAAGTTGCCTCCCCCCCCAGGGGGGGTTTCCTGTTTTGGGTCCCTACTCTTGGCCTCATTCTTCAGTGGATAATTAAGAGAGAAGCAGACTGCTGAAGAGACACTGTGCTATCCAACACACTAAAGGTCACAGTGGCACTGGACTCTCAACTCTCAACACTAATGTTTTTGGACAGAAAAAGCCAAGACACAGGTTTGAAAGTTAGAACACATATGTATCAGAGAGTAGTTAAAACGCACTCTTAGTTTATCCGAGAAATGTATTTTAGTACTCATTTTGAATTTTTTGAATTCTCAATTTTCATATTTTCTTAAGTAAGACAAATTAAATCCTGAAAGTACAGCTTGCATCTCCTAAAGGTACAATATGGTGACTCAGTAAATATTATGCCACAGACACAAATCATGGTTTAGAAAAGTATTGACTTCATCACTTCAAGGTATCCTGTTTGAGGCTTGAGAAGTCACTTAAAATATTATGGAGCATCAAAGCCATTTATAACTACAGCTGTACTGCGATTCTGTTTAAGGAATCCCTTGTCATGGAGACTGCAACTCATCAGCAGAGAAACACTCTAAATAAAGGCTGCAGAAGAAACAGCTGCTCAGCCTATAAATTCATGTGAGACAAACTGACTGTGTGGAATTAAAGTTTTCATTACTATCTCCTAATAAACTGAAAAAAGGGATTATACCACAAAATTGTTCTATTGAAATAAGCATAGAGACTTGCTTTCAGTTCAACAGTGTATTTAAATGTATTATATCCTTTCAATCTTTCAATAATTAGAAGATAGTTTATAGGGAGTCTTAGTGGCTTTATTGTCAAATTAAACACGATGCAGGCTTTATTAAAAGGTTTAGATACAGCGATGCAGGTAGCCTGGGAAAGGTTGGCTAAAGGAAGATTCCTGACCAAGGCTGATGCAGTCTTCTGTCTCCTGAGGCTGAGAGTAGGCTGGCACCCTGCAACATTGTGGGCTGCTGTAATTACAAAATTAAGAGCTAAGCTCATTTTAGGAGCTTTTGGTCAAAATAACTTAAGACACATGTTTGCTGTGCAATAAAGCTGTAAATAAATACATGCTGAAAAGATTAAGCTTGCCACTGAAAAATCTTTTTCCGATAAAAATAAGGCTTTGTAATGCACTCTCCATTCCTAGTCCTGATTAGGACTTAAGTAATTTAAGTGTTAATCTGCAGCCGGTAGACAAATGTAGCCACTCACAAGTATGATGGGTGATTGCCCTTTAGCGTTGTCATGTTTCAAATATTAACCGATTACAATTCAAGATTTTATTGTGAACACGGTTTTGTCAGTTGTGATTTTTTTCCTTTTATAGTAATGGGGCAAAGTTAGAGTTTTCTAGGCTCCCGGGGTAACCAGTAGCACAGCGCATCTACAGTTTCATTAGATTGCTGGCTAAGTGCATTTTCAATTATGACACAGAACTGTTTCTTTAATAAAGATGTCTTTATAATGGATCTAAGGAATCCCAGACAAGCTGAGGTCTCTCTAGAAGACTCTCAGGACAGCCAAGCCACTGAGCTACCTGAAAAAGATAGAGGCTGGCCACATTGCCCAAGGAGACAAACTCCAACCTGCTGAGCTGCCTGCCAGTGGTGCGAGTGTGCTGCGGATTAGCAGGCTTCAGGAGCTGGCACCCATGCTGGGGTGGGCTTTGGATGGTGCAGCTGTCATTTCTTTCCTGTAGGTAAGTCAGTAACCCAAACAAACTCATTAATTCAGTAGTTGGACTTTGTTGCTATCCGTACTTTAGTTAGACCTGTTCCCTACCTGGAGTGAGTGGATAGCCGTTCATGTCTCCCCAGAAACAGTGTTAAGCAATACCGATTTACAGTCTAGTTTGGGAAGTAGAATACGTAAACTAGACATTATACGGTGCAGTGAGCAACTGGCAAATGAACTGATGGTATAATGGATTTAAAATAGATTTTCTTTTCAGTAAAGGAGGTAAAGAAAGCCCTTATTAATTCAAAAAAAATCAATGTACCCAGTAAATATTCATTGGCACTTATTAATAACAAAAAATATTTGGATGCTAGAAACACTGGAGTTAAGAAACAATGATTTTAGAGTAAAATGCTCTAAGAAAGTAAACAATTAAAATGTAAGTTGCAAAAGAAAATTCTGCAAGTCCCAGAGATGTCAGGAGTGGTTTTAATGCATTGTTGATGAATCTGTGGTTTAGAAGAAGTGGCAAGCACAAAAGTTGATTTTTAAAAAGAAGTTCAATGTTCTCATCACAAGATGTGTATGGAGAACAAAGACAGAGGAGGTAGGGGTGAGTTGCTTAAAGTTGCAGGTTTTGTAATTATTATTCAGGAATAATAAAGGCAACGTATTAGATGCCTAGGAGGATGGGGCACCTCATACCTCACAACCACTCATGGCAACATAAGGCAACCCCAGGGAAGGATGAGGAGGATTGAAGAGTCATGGACATTAAGCCAGCTTAGTGGGTTCAGGATGGGCTACTGAAGATATGTTCTGGCAGCCTGAGAACAGACTTGCAGGCCTCCTAAGCATCTCCTTCAGTCTGTCCATATGCATGTGATAGTATTTCTCCTCACTCTTCCCTGTGCGCTCTTCCTCACTGATGCAAGTTCTCTTAACCAGAAGAAAGGTGGGTGGGGCAAGCTTGGCCTAGGCTTTGTTCTGACACAGTCTCTCCCTCCTCAGTATTTACCAAGATAGCATTTGCCAGAGAATGAGATGTGCTGTAAGTCATACACAGTACCAACCTTGTATGCAAAATGCAAAACACAATTTTCTCCTTTATTCTTCAAATACCACCCAAATAACAATGAAATTTCAGGCTAGAGTTTTCAAAATCTGTTTATTCTGAAACTAAAAGCACAAAATCTCTTTAGGAATTTTTGCTTAAAGGCAAATTAATTTCAAGTTTCATGAAACATATTAACTTGGCATTAAGCAAATGGATGAAATGTATGTATTTCCGGCACATACTTTGTTGGCGTCTCAGGTTGGCACATGCTGTCCTTAATGGCATCTTTCAGCTTTGTGACATTAATCACTTTGCAGGTATTGTCACCTGGCAGGTGGACTTGGTATCATTCTTTTCAGCTGAAAGACTGGGGACATACAGGTTTCTTCCCCGGAGCTGCATTAATTTTTCATCTGTAAAAACAGCTAGCTTGCACAGGCTACCTTACATTTTTATGTCTAAAAAAGCTAATAATTATAGACTTGTGCATCACTTCTAAAAGTCAAATTTTTATTTTGTTCCATTTCCAAGTATTCCAGGCATTATGACGTGGCCTTTAAGTATCACTAGGGAGAGAACTTCTAAAATATTTTCAAGTACATATTTATATGTAGTGCATTATTTTGGGGTGCCTTTCATATCCTAGGCAATGCTTGGATCTTATGATACAGGAATGGGGACTCCACTGCCAAAGAAATCTGTGCTACTAATTTTTGTAACATATTAATCATGATTATTTAAACATTTCCATTTCTCCTAAATTGGGAATATGTGTAAATGATATTATGTTTTCTTGCATACAATATACTCCCCCGCTCATCTCAGGTCCAATAGGGTAGCTGCAGCTGTCAAGAGAAAAATGTTCAAGATAGGCAGCACGGATGGGGCGTTTTAATAGAATGTAACAGCTGGAGAGCAGACACTTTATAAGGGACAGTTGTCCCCCGCAATTTGCCTCCCTGGCTTGCAGCTGCTTTGCTTAGACTGTAGTTGGTGGATACAAAAGCCCGATCCCCTCTTCAAAACTCATTCTTCTTCCCTCAGCCTTCTTCCCCTTTACTCTCTCAAATTCACCCAACAACACCCACAAACTCCTGAAAGTGAGTTTGTGGAGATTTTGCACTACATAGCTAATGAAAGAACCAGTGATAAAGTAAATTCAAAAGATTAGTATTTAAGAGAAATATTAAAATGATCAAGAAATTAGGAGATTAAACTTGACCTCTACTAGGTGAATGGTTTACTAGGAAATCAACAATATCTACCCAAGAGGAATAGTCCATTGATAGATAATTTAGTGATCTGTTTTGTTCAAACTCTGTAAGAATTATTGAAAAAAATCCAACCAAATTAAAAGGAATCAGTAACATATTATCAATATAAACAATCATTACTTTGCCCACAAACTTTTAAGGATCAAATTAATCACCTGGGAACACGGGCTTCATCTAGAGAATTCTCCTGGAGTGCTATCATGAATGCCTGAAGCCAAATCCTATAAGCAGATGACACGAACCAATAATTCCTATAAAATAATAAAAAATCAGAGGAATCCATGTAGTTGTGTGTAGATAAAGCTACATTTTTGATACTAATGGGGAAGACAATTAAACATACTCTACTCCTTGTTTGGGGGCTGATTTCACCGGTTTGGTATTTATTTTTACTCTTGACCCTGATCTGTGTGAGTCTTAAGGAATAGCAATCAGGCTAACAATGAGCACCTGCCAGCATTTGCTGCAGGATGTGGTATGTGGTAAAACATGGAATATTAGTTCTTCATTTTCACCATTTCCTTCACACAAAGCAGCAATACTTTGCCAAACTCAAGGTATAAACAATAGAAGACGCTCTATTTGGTTATTTTCTTGGCTGGTCACCAGAGAAACACATATATTTTTAAGGCTCTAGTCTGTCCTTTGACAGTTTCATAAAAAATGTCACCCACACAGGTTTAACCCATGAACTCCCAGTCTGAGAGTGACTCCACTAACGCTGTTTTTTTTTTTTTTTTTTTTTTTTTGATCCAAAAACGAGGACATAAAGTGGCCTTCTACATGCCTGGCTTTGGATTTCTTTCTTTTTTTTTTTTAACTTTTTTCTTTTAATTTTTATTAATTACACTTTATTCACTTTGTATCCCCCATAAACCCCTTCCTCTTCTCCCAATCCCAACTTCCCTCCCCCTTCTCAATGAATGCCTCTCCCCAAGTTTGCTGATAGGGCAAGTCTTCCTCTCCTTCCTTCTCATCCTAGTCTATCAGGTCTCATCAGGACTGGCTGCATTGTCATCTTCTGTGGCCGGGTAAGGCTGCTCCCCTATCAGGGGGAGGTGATCAAAGAGCAGGCCAATCAGTTCATGTCAGAGGCAGTCTCTGTTCCCATTACTATGGAACCCACTTAGACACTGAACTGCCATGGGCTACATCTGAGCAGGGGTTCTAGGTTATCTCCATGCATAGTACTTGGTTGGAGCATGAGTCTCAGGAAAGACCACTGTGCACAAATTTTTTGGTTCTGTTGCTCTCCTTGTGGCGCTCCTGTCCTCTCCAGATCTTATGATTTCCCACTTTTTTTCATAAGAATCCATGCACTCTGCCCAACAGTTGGTCATAAGTCTCAACATCTGCTTTGATAGTCTGCAGGGCAGAGCTTTTCAGAGGCCCTCTGTAGCAGGCTCCTAACTCTTTTCCTGTTTTCTTCTTCTTCTGATGTCCATCCTCTTTGCCTTTTGGAATGGGGATTAAGCATTTTAGCCAGAGTCCTCCCTCTTGATTAGTTTCTTTAAGTGTACAGATTTTAGTAGGTTTATCCTATATTATATGTCTATATGAGTGAATATATACCATGTATGTCTTTCTGCTTCTGGGATAGCTCACTCAGGATGATCTTTTCCAGTTCCCACCATTTACCTGCAAGTTTCATGATTTCCTTGTTTTTCATTGCTGAGTAATATCCACCATCTTCAAAACAAAATGACAGCCTACAGATTTGGAAAGAATCTTCACTAACCCTCTATCTGACAGAGGACTAATATCCAGTATATATAAAGAACTAAAGTAGTTGAAAAGCAACAAATCAAGTAATCCAATTAAAAAATGGGGAACAGAGCGAAACAGAGAATTCTCAATAAAGGAATATCGAATGGCAGAGAAATACTTAAAGAAATGCTCAACGTCATTAGCCATCAGGGAAATGCAAATCAAAACGACCCTGAGATTTCACCTTACACCCATCAGAATGGCCAAGATGAAAAACTCGAGTGACAACACATGCTGGAGAGGCTGTGGAGAAAGGGGAACCCTTCTCCACTGCTGGTGGGAATGTAAACTTGTACAACCACTCTGGAAATCAATCTGGCACTTTCTCAAACAACTAGGAATAGTGCTTCCTCAAGATCCAGCCATACCATTCCTAGGCATATATCCAAAAGAGGCTGAAGTACACAAAAAGGACATTTGCTCAACCATGTTCATAGCAGCTTTATTCATAACAGCCAGAACCTGGAAACAACCCAGATGACCCTCAAGGGAGGAATGGATACAGAAATTGTGCTACATCTACATAATTGGATTTCTTTTGTTTCTTTCTCTGTGAATTGCTGGTCGCCAGACATCACAAATGACAGCTTTTTCAAATCACATCTAGTGAAGTTAGATAAAAAAATTTGCCTCAAGGAAGAGTTCTTAGGTTTCCATAGAGGACTTGGAGCAATTTTACTTTATTTTAGAACTTCCTTAGAACAGAGGGGGGTTTTTGGTATAAAAACTGACCAAAGATCACCACCTCTCTTCCGTGAAAGCTCTCTCTAATTTTAAGGCAGTGCCAGATGCTAGGTTACAGTTCAGCAGTGCTCCATGGGCCTGTGTGCTTTCTCCGTCGGTTCTGGGCTCCTCCTGGCTTACTCCACAAGGAACAGCACTTACATACACAGCAGCACATAGGCCTGTACACAGCATCATCCTGAGAACCATAATTGGCCTTTCGTAGGCGTCTGAAAAAACTGGGTGTTTTATAAGTAGTATATGTGTGTCCTCTGTTGGACTAATTAGTGAGCCTTTTGGTACAATGTCAAATTTTCATATTAGTGTGATGCTGAGTCTGTTGCAAGTTAATATCATGGCATTTATGTATTTATTTAGTTCAGCCAAAGTCAGGCACAGTGACTATTTACAACAGAGGAGACAAAATATACTTATCAAGGAGTCTGGCAAGATGACTCAGTGAGTGATCAAGCCATTTACACTTCCGTATCATGTCATTGAGGGAATTCAGAACAGGAACTCCAACAGGGCAGGAACCTGGAGGCAGGAGCTGATGCAGAAGCCATGAGGGGTGCTGCTCATTGGCTTGCTCAGCCTGCTGTCTTATGGAACCCAGGACCACTGTAAGGCTTGCCAGGAGTTGAATCCCAGGAACCCACATGGTAGAAGGTGAGAAATGATGCTTGCAGGTTGATCTCTGACTTAAAAAAAATATATCAGTGGACTTGGAGAGGGGCATCGAGAAGTTGAGAGAGGGAGGGTGGGGTTGGGAGGGAATGAGGAAGGGGGCTACAGGTGGGATACGATGTGAATAAACTGTGATTAATATAAAAAATAAAATGAGTAAATATTTTTTAAAAAATGTGTTTATCAGCGTGAAACCAGAGCATGATAAACTTAATGTATGGCTCATACATATTTTTAATGAAGGTTTGGTGTTTGTACTGGCTGGTTTTACGTCAACCTGAACAAGCTAGGGTCATCAGAGAGGAAGGAGCCTCAGTTGAGGAAATGCCTCTACGAGATCCAGCTGTAAGGCATTTTCTCAATTAGTGATCAGTGGGGGAGGACCCAGCCCATGGTGGATGTTACCACCCCTGGGCTGGTGGTTCTATAAGAAAGCAGGCTGAGCAAGCCATGATGAGCAAGCCAGTAAGCAGTACGCATCCATGGCCTCTGCATCAGCTCCTGCCTTCAGTATCCTACCTGTTTGAGTTTCTGCCCTGGCTTCCTTAAGTGATGTGATGTGGAAATATAATCCAAATAAGCCCTTTCCTCTATAACTTGCTTTTTGTTCGAGGTGTTTCATCACACACTAAGACAGTCTATCACAGTGGTACAGCAATTGCCCAGCAAGAATGCATGCAGCTATAGTTTGGGTCTCTGGTATCACATAAACAAACAGATACAAACAAGTTGAAATGTAGTTTTATAGTTCTCCAACACCAGAAGATTCTCAACAAGTGCCGGGTGGACTGAGGTTCTTGGGAGCATGGAGCAAGCCAAGGTCAGAACAGAGTGGAGGTCTATGAGCCTGGGTCCTCCTTCTCTCCCCAGACGTAGCCAGGCTCTTACCCAGGATTTCCAAATAGAACATGTTTGCCTCTAAATTTAATCTGATTCAAAGTGAATTTACTGAACTCTTACTCCTCTCAAAGTTCTGTTTTAACTGGATTACCAAATGAGTGTTTGTAAAAATAAATTAAGTTTCTATTTTTTCTATTCCACTAATGAGATTATATCAGGATACCCCAGTTATCTTCACAGGAACAAAAGACCTAAATCAAACCCCAGGAATATAGGTGCGTGGCATAGGGCTGCTTCTTCCCCCTAGAATGCTGACTCACTCTTAATGATGGGTGCAATAAATATGTATGGGCAGAGTCTGTTTTGTTTCTGTTTCTTTTTTCTTTTCCTGGAAGAGCTGCAAGCATTTTTTTGTTAAGCTGAACATGTCGTGCGTTTCCTGGCAAAGAAAGATCTGCTGACACATGCAGAGAATTGAATCCCACAATGATCTGATGCGTGTTATTTTGAAAGCATTCTTACCCTTATCCAATAGTGTTGTATGTAGTGGAAGGTTTGGTTTCCTTAAAAACTCAGTTATGTAAACATGTTTTTTGTTATAATCCCAAGTTTGTGGTATGGAGATGCTTTTAGTTTATTCATAGCTGATAACAGGCTCATGCAGAGGGGTATGCTCTGTGCCAGCTAGAACCTGCCTCGTATGGGAGTGTGGTCTGGGCCAGCTGTATAGAGTTTAACTCTGAGGACTCAGAGAGGGTATAAATACAAGAGCCCAGAGAGAGCACAGGTGAAGACTTCGAGGAAATGGACACAGGAGGAAGAAGGCTGCTTGTTCTTCCTGCTGTGTTTGCTCTTTGCTGTTGCTGGACTGATATTCTGACAACTGAGATCGGTATTGTCCATAGACCCTGATGACCCCAATCAGCCAGAAATAAGTCTAAAGAAGTCTAAGTCCCCTTTCCCTTCTAACCTTCTTTCTCTCCTACCTAGGGTTGGGGGTTGGAAGGGAGGTAAAGGCTTAAGGAACTCCAGATGAAGCGGCCAGAGAGATGGCTCAGTGCTAGAGTACGTGCTGCCTTTCTGGTCCTCTTCTCAGGTCCTATCTCATCAGGTGACTCACAACTGGTACAACTGAAGCTCCAGAGGATCACACACACACACACACACCAAAGAAACAAACACATCCATCCATCCATGCATACATCCACACATGAAAATCTTAAAACACAAAAAGTATGTGCCATTCAATGTACCAAAGTTTGAGTAACTATAAAGAGTATATGGCTCAATGGAGAAATCTGAAGACAGATTTAAAAATATTCTGCAATCAGAATGACGGAGTTTATAAATAACTAGAGGCTTAGAGCAAGATGAATGCTCTGGGGAAACTTAAGGCATTAATACTTATATTAAAACATTTCTAAAATCAGTCAGTAATCTTCCACCTTCAACAGCTATAAAGAAGGCCAAATGAAATCCAAAATAATGAAAGAAAAGCAATGATAGAAGTTAAAGCAGACACCTGTAAAGCTGAAAACTAAGCCCATTCTTTGGAAAGATTAATAAAAGCCCGTAAACTTCCTGGAGTGTGCACGACTTAAGCACATTTCAAGCTCTCAAAGTTAGATGGAAAATAGGATACCACTTAAGGAAAGAGTGGAGATGAGTGATGATACAGGAGTGTTCTGAACAACGATGTCCCCACAGTCTGGTAGTTTAGAGGAAATGTGCCAGTCTAGGGTATTTTAGAGGAAATGTGCCAGTCTAGGGTATTTTAGAGGAAATGTGCCAGTCTAGGGTA
>REGO01000368.1:671222-747849 GCA_010120015.1 Rhombomys opimus
TTTAGAGGAAATGTGCCAGTCTAGGGTATTTTAGAGGAAATGTGCCAGTCTAGGGTATTTTAGAGGAAATGTGCCAGTCTAGGGTAAGTGGGGAGTTTGGTAACTCGAACTGGAGGCTGTGCAAGCACACCGCCTGTTCATGGGCCTTAGAAATTGGTTTGTGAGAGGGTGGAGCTGTGGAGCAGTGATTCTCAGTCTGTGGGTCGCAGCCCCTTTGGGTGGTCGAACAACCCTTTCACAGAGGTCGCCCAAGGCCACCAGAAGACATAGAGATCTGCATTATGATTCATAACAGCAGCAACATTGCAGTTTACGGTTGGGGGATGTCACCACAGCCTGACGAACTGTATTAAAGGGCCGCAGCATTAGGAAGGTTGAGAACACTGCAGCAGAGTCTAGACAAATACTCTCCCCCAACCCCAACCCCTTGCACGCCACTGCCCAGCGTTTTTCCTAACAGATGCTAAGGTAAAGATCCAGAAATGTTAGACTCCATAAGCTTTAGTTTCAAGCTTTGGAGGTATTTCTCAGCTCACCACACAGTTTCCCGGCTCAAGGGGCTAGGTCAGTGAAGTGCATGCTTGCTCACTGAGCACCTCTGCAGATACAAAGCATCATTTTTACTAGTCTTCAACTTACCGGCTTGATCATGTTTCTCTCTAGCCTCTATTTTTTTTTAACTTTTGAAGTGACCATTCCTACAGAGAATAATAATAATAAAGCTAGTATTCTACCATGCTGAGTTTTTTGAGCTGTCTGTACTGCGGACAGCATGCCGGAAACTGTTTGGAGGTATGCGGCTTAAAATAATGAGAAAGGCGACTGCAGCAGCTGGGTGAGCTGAGCAGAGAGCAGGGAACATCCCACCTGTCGCTTCCTCCTCTGGTCCTTGTTGTCTTTTTTTCTTGGGAGCCAGGAGTGGGGTTCCTCACTTCAGAGCATGCCTAACAGCAAGGAAGGGAAGATCCTCCCAGGAGCAGCATTCTGTACCAGTTAATGAAGGAATTAATTATGGAGTATGGCTATTCACTGTTGCTATGGAGATCTGTGGGACCAATGCTAAATCTCTTTCTCTCTCTTTCTCTCTCTCTCACACACACAATCCTAGAGACAGATGGTGGGCATCTCACTTCCTAAATCTAGTATATTGTCAGGTGTACAATAGAAAAGTTCCTGGAAATTCTACCACCTTCATTTGCTGGAACCTGAGTATCTTTAGAAATGGCTCTCTGGGTAACAGTGCTTGCTGCTAAGCCTGACAAACAGAGTTCAAAGCCACATGGTAGAAAAAGTCAATTCCTACAGGTTTATCTCCATGTGTATTCTGTGTGACACATACACACACAGAGAAAAATAAAAATAATTAGAGTGGATTTCACTCATTTGAAACTTACATATTATAGAAACACCTTGGATAAAATACCAATAATGAGGGCTAAAATCATATTTATTGAAGAGATATTACAGAAGTGGTGTCTGCAAATTTGAATCATATCTGTCATAAACCGAGAATGTACACACATACCTTCTTTTAATTTTTAGTTTAAAATTTCCTGCCTAAAATCGTTATAACCTTAAAAAACAACCAAAGAAAGCAGTTGCGGTCAAAGCCTCCAACTTCTAAAATGAAAAAAAAAAAATAGTTAAGAGAAATAAGTCCTTGTGCAACAGCATTTCCATTTCAAGTTTCACAGAGTTCTGTGGATTCTGCCATCTCTTGGGGCATGTCAGCTCCCGACATGCTGTTTCACCCATAACTTACAAAGAAATACTTACACATTTTCTTTGCACGTGGAGGCTGGCAGAAATAAAATTCAGAAATGTTGGCGTTTCTATCATTACTGAGCTGAACAGAATTATCCAACAATGAAGAAAAATGGGTCTACAAACAAGAAAGAAATGTAATGAGGGATGTTCCTTACAGTGGCCACAGCACATGGGTGCTAGGATATTTATTCTCATGTGCAGTCCAAATGCAGCAATGATAACTTTCATACAAGTATAAGATGAAAACTTGTCAAACTTTGTCAAACTACTGAACTTTTGGGCAAGTAAGGGGATAAGGTAGTAACGTTGGCTTAAAAAAACATTGTGGTTGGCTACCATAAAAAGCTAAAATGTTATGCTCAGGATGCGAAGCTAAGCACTGCACTCAGGGTCAGCCACTCTCGACCCAGAGAAGAGCATGTCTGATTGCATGCGGGTTGATGCCCCAGGTCCCGCCTCTGAGAAAAAGGTATCGGACGGGTCTGATGCTCTTTGGGTGGATGACACCTAAATGAACATTGGTACAAAGTCCCAATATATTTCTAATATCAGAGATCAGACCTCTACTCTTGCCTGATGCGTCTAAAACAAAAAGAGGGAACTGTAGAGAGCTGCGTAATACTGCGCCTTAAAGATGGAGCTGGTTTCCGCCTTCCACCTTCCCGATGGTGAGTGCTCTCTGTCACAAACAACTCCATATTTGGCTAAGGCTGAGGATCTTGCTTCCGTGTATGTGGACCTATCTGCATTGCCCACGAGGCACGCTGGGGTTGGCTACCCAGAGGCTATTTTAAGCTGTGGGCTGGCTTTCCCCAGGGTCAGAAGATTGTCCAAGGTTCCTGAATAAACTGCATTGAGAAGAAAAAAAAAAAAAAAAAAATCAGAAAGAAGGAGAGGAGGACCTCCCCTATCAGTGGACTTGGGGAGAGGCATTCATGCAGAAAGGGGGGGGGAGGGGGGGAACCGGAAGGGAAGAAGGAAGGAACTAAGGGGGGAAACAAAAGGAATAAAGTGTATTTAATAAAAGTTAAATAAAAATTAAAAAAAAACATTGTGATAAAAGTAAGTCTCAGAACATACATAGATGGTAGATTTTGAAAATAGGTAAAATACTTTATAAGATGTTAAAATAGTTTATAATACTATGTAGGGAGTCCAACAATACTGCCGGCTGTTGTTTTCTTCAATAGACAGAAATACACCCATTAACATATAGCTCCGTCTTGTCTAGACTCTAACTGAGAAAAGAAAGGAATGACAGGACACAGGCAGTGCATTCTAAATGCGCATTCAGTCTGACCTTACCCGCTCACCACCACGCTGTAGTTTTCATTTACACTTTTGGGAAGAATGGATAATTCACAGAAATAGTTCTTGATTTTTAAAGAGTCTTCCTGTGCTCTGTTCTGCTTAATACTTTACTTACATATAGGAAAAGTTAAGATTTAACTCTGTGAGTACTGAACAAATACTGAAGCTAGAAAATCGACATTTGTGAGGAAATTTCACTGTGTGAATTAAGTGTTTCAAAGGCCCTGATATTTGCTTTTCCCTCCAAAATATGAAGAGTCAAGTTTAAATATATTCTTCCAAATTTTGATTTTTGAGAACTTGTTTTTTCTTTTCTTAAGGCTTCCATGTTTATTAGGGTGCTTAGCTTCTAGAAGTTTCTGAATGTAACAGGTACAAGGTCAGTTTTCCTGGCTGAAGATTTTGCACCTTGGTTGCATTTGTACTACCCTTGTTCTTTAATGATAGATGAGGTTTCATCTCTGATTATGAGGTATTTTATAAGAAGACTGACCGTCCAAAGTTCCGCATAAAATAATCCACATAATGTAATGAAAGCGCCCTCCCCCCAGGTGCTTGCTGCATCTGGAGACAACCGTGGAGAAGGCCTCATAACACACACATAAGAAAACAGACGCCGCAGTAATACACCAGCGAGTAACGTGAAGAGCTCATGCCAGCCCTCTCCTGAGGCCTGTACTGTTTTCTTTCTTTACTGAACCTTGGGCTGACATTCTAGTTTCTAGAAGTTTTCTGCTAATGAACTGAAACGGTTCCTTTTAATGCTGCTACTAAGTGAGCTGGTGCTACTTAAATCTTGAGCTTAATGAGCTGGAGGTGTAACAGAATGGTAAGATGTGTTCTTAGCCGAGGTGAACCTCTGGATAGACTCCCAAGATCTACCTTCATTGCCAATCCCCCTGCAAAACCCAATACACAAAAAATACAAACAAAAGCAATCCTGTTATGGCAGCCTGGAAAGCTGTTTCCATGGTGACCACAGAAGGTAGCTATATCTACTCTCCAAGCCTTCAGGCAAACATGAAAGAGAAGCAGAAAGAACCACTGATTAAGACTGAATAGTTGTGATGAATTTATTCCAGTAAGCAACAGTATCCGATAGAGGAAAGAAAAGCTCTCAGTGTCTTTGTTTCATTTCCTTTTGCCCTGATAAAATACCCTGACCAAGGCAGTCTCTAATTAAATGATAAATGCCAAAGTAAAAAAGAACTTCGAAAAGAGACCAACAACTGTGCGTTATCTCTTGTAGCAATGTCTCAGTGTGATATACCCCTGATTTTCAAATTTTATTTTCCTATGGAATCCTAAAAACTTTGTTATATATTGTGAGCTAATATTTGAAGAGGCATAACATATAATAAAAAAATCTTGAAAATAAATGTAGGCCTTATTAACCTTGTTGATATGAACTAAATAAAGTATTCTTTAGAGATGCATCCTCAACTAAGTGCATGGAGGAAAATAATATGTAAATTTCTTTTACATTTAAAGTAACTCATATTTAAGTATAACATTCATACTGTAAGTCAATATGCTTGCTGGTTCAATCTTTTATCAAAAAGTTTATAACATTTTTATTTTCTAAAGAAGATGAGTTCCTTAGGCTTGACCAAAAATATAATATAATTTTCTATTAGCCAACAATAAATTATATTTCTTATCATACCCTTTCTGGGAAATCTTTGCACCTCATATAATCAAATAGTTGTTATTCCTCTCATTGTTTTAGAGCTGTGCACAATTTATATAGGGAGGCTAAGATGTTCATACCTTCTTGCCAATATTTGAGATTATATTAACAACATTAGGGGTATGATTATATAACTGCATTGAAGTATTTTGTAATACTGTTTTTCATTGTTGTTTATTCATTATATGATCAACGAAGTCTGCATTTTAACAGTGTCTCTAGGTGATTTACAAGTTCATTAGGATCTGGGAAGTGCTGCTATAGAGAGCCGGATTCTTTCCTGCCTATACTCTGAAGCAGCTTCATTATCTAGGCACGTGTTACTTAAGCTTCCACAGGCTGTTTCATCATCTAATCATCTAGAAAGTGTGGCAGTAATGCCAACTGCTTAGGTTCTGAGGAGCACAAAATACTCTGTGTCTATAAGTGGTCAGGTAAATGCAACTCCCTGTGTTAACCATTGCAAGTGATAATATATATTAAGAACAAATTAAAGTTCAAGTGTCCATTGGCAATCTTAAGAGTTCATTTACAGCAAGTAACTAATAGCTTATAAAACTCAAATTCCCCAGTAAATAGAATCCAATTAATTGAGTATACAGATGTATTCCAGCATAATTACATTTAGGTTAGTGGTTCCGAAAAGTATTTTCTCATTCAGTACCCTTAGAATGCCCTGTGCCTCTACAGATGTCAAATATCTTACCTCAACCCTTCCTGGGTGATTCAGATCCCTGGAAAGGTTCCCAGCAGTTTTCTGGGCAATCCTCACACATGCTGTAACTTAAATGATTGATTCAGATCTTCAGGGATAGTG
This sequence comes from Rhombomys opimus, assembly GCA_010120015.1. NCBI lineage: Eukaryota > Metazoa > Chordata > Mammalia > Rodentia > Muridae > Rhombomys > Rhombomys opimus. The sequence continues at coordinate 676,808 of REGO01000368.1, forward strand.
AATCACAGCCCTTCCATATGCTTATCCAGCTCAGGAGGAGAAAGCTCGTCCACAAGGACACAGCTAAATCTGCCTGATGTGTGTCATTGGCTTAGTGATGACTGATTCATGGTAGTGTTCAAACATTCAAAATGCTTCTTCTAAGTGGCTAGTATTTATCTCTATGATGAATTCCAGTAATGATTTGTCTGTGAGAGAGAAAGATTTCTAATTGCTGGCAGGCTCCAAACAGCTGTGCCCTGAGTTAATCCTGAAGGGCTTTCGAGCACTGTAACCTCATAGCAAGCTCTGAGTACCCAGCGCCATTGCCTAGTCAGATTTAAAGTATTTGTGCTGCTACAGAATATTCTTTCCGGTAACTTTCCTGTCTTTGTCCTGTTTATAGCAATTTTCATCTCCAGCCTCACAGCTGAAGTCATTGCCAGACTTAGAACAGAAAGAAGAAAGATAGAACAGATATATTTTCTAAAATGGGAATCTAAGTTTGTTTTCTGACCTAAAAGGAACTAAAAGGTACTGGTCATTAAAACATATCTTTTAATGAGCTTAAGACTGAACAAGGTGGTTTGGCTTATAAATCATGATTTCTGTGTACCCGTTCTAGGCCTTGTATTTAGTACCACAGTGATAACCATCAGCCAGAGATGCCCAAACAGATCGTCCTTGGTCAGCTGGTCTCTAAGTAACGGATATTTATTTCCTATACCCAGCTTAGAAGTAAGAGCATGCCCACTCGGTCTGGTTAACTAGCCTGCTGAGGGCTCATTCCTTGTAGCTACATTGACTGGGGACTGGTGTACATGAATTAGCATTTGTTGCTGGAAGAGAACCTCCTTTTACTGCATCAATAAAATCTTGTTAGCGTTGTAGTGCTCAGAGAGGCAGAGACAGGAGGATCTCTGTGCCAGCCTAATCTACAAAGTGAGTTCAGGGCTACACAGAGAATTCCTGTCTCAAAACAAAACAAAACAAAACAAAACAAAACAAAACAAAACAAAACAAAACAAAACAAAACAAATTATTACTGTAAAAAGTGCAAGTGCCTTCAGACTCTAGAATCAGAGAATCAGACTGGCTCCCTGCCTACTGCGCTTTCACTGGCTCCTTTTGCTCTTTTTATGACCAGACCCAGCCCATTCCAGTGTCTGAAGACTGATTGCTCTTTTCCTACTCAGTACATGACAGATACATTGTTACCATTCAGATGAGAGTCCTCATGGTCTCATCAATAGGATGCTCCTTTGATTCTTGCTCCTTCTCTATAGTATTCTGGTGCTTCCAATGTTTCTTTCTTATTCATTTCCATGTCACCTGTTTTAGGTCCCATTCTATTTTTACATCTCTTTCCCTCTAAAATAGAAGCACTGAGAGGGCTAGCAATATTTTTGTTATTCATCATGGCTTCAAGGTTTCAAAGAGTCTGATATAGATTGTAAAGATGACAAAATGTATTAAGTGAATTAAAGAATGAACAAAACTTAGTTAAGATGCATGCAGTCTTACTGTGATAAGCATGTTAAACTATCCTGACAGGCAATCAAATCTAACCCTCAACAATTCTCATTGTCCAAATGTTCTTCAAAAAACTGTCAAAAATCTGTTTATCGGTAAGTTTTTCTACTTATTCCATTTCAGAAAAATAGTCTTCTACGTTGATTGACTTATACTATGTTCTGAACTCTAAGAAAATTGTATTATTCCATTTTGTAGGCATAATGTGATTGTGCAGTGTGTAAAGATTGTGCCCCCATATTTGGTTGTAATCCTTGTTCTGAGAATCTCCTGTCTCATGTTGTGTAAACACTGCTTCCAATTTGTTCCTTGATATGTCATTAAAGAGGCTTGACAGAAGCTGGGCTGGTGGTGGGTGGTGCATGCCTGTAATCCCAGAATTCGTCAAGTGTAAGTATCTCGGAGACTTTGGTGAAGAGGGAATCAGACTACCATGGTTAAAAATAGATTAATACTGCTCAGTTCTTGTGCTGTAAAGCATGTTAAACAAATATAATAATCTATTCTCAATTGTTTACTGTGATAGCTGAATTAAAAAAGAAACTGAAATACATTTTAAAAACATCCATTAACACTATTTAATCATTAAACTCTAGGAATTCAAGTCTTCATTATCCTCAACATTAGAAGAGCTCAGTGAAACTTACAGATGTACAGAATTTTTAAAAACTAGCTATTTCTCTCATGTTAGAGTTCTTCTAAATGTGAAGATTGCTTTCACAAACTTCTAGGTCTTTTTTCTTTATTCAAATGCCTTTGGTTTTTAATAAGACTTCTGTGGGTCACTGAGATGTACTTCACTAGAGTTCCTTGTAGACAAGTAGTTTATAAAGCATCTTGAGATGGATTACAACACCTGAGCAGTAGCCTAACACATAGAGATCAGGCAAGGTAAGGAGGAAATGATCCTACAGTGACCTCTTTTAGAATGATAAATTCCCCCTCAGTTTTAAGCATGTGTCTTTGTAGATGCCATCATCAACAGATTTGTACTCCCTCTAACTTAAGTTACTCTTCACAGATCAACCTTCAGCAGGGCTGGGGCATGGATGCTACAAGATACGATAGTCTATATTTTCTTTTCATTAAATTTCAGTTAATTATCACAGGTTTGGCAGTACATTGAGTTTGATTTTAATATTCAGATCCATATTGATTTTGAATATCATATCCATCCATCCTACTTCCATGCCATCAGAATATTTTTAACGTTGGCAGGACTAAGGCTTGCTAATCCAACTGCCAATGCCCCTTTCTTTGCATGGCAAAATTCCATTGCTTTCTCTTTCAGATGACCATATGCTCAAGCATGGGTTTAATTCATAAAAAATTGTGAACAATAACCCTTGTATGTGTTTTGAAGAGGCAATATGATTCTTTTCTGATCTATACGATATAAGTATACAGCCTTGTACAAAACGTTCTGTTTTCTGATAATCAACAGTGTGGAAAAAAAGGAAAATATTTTGGCATAGTTCTTTCTACAATGAAACGATGCTGAATAAAATCCATTGGTTTCTTGCAGTCCTAGGGGATTTGTTTGCCTGCCTGGAGGTGATGGGAGAAAAGGACACCACTGATCTGGGACAGAGGCACCAGCTAGGAGCTTAGCCACACTAAGCATATATTCTACAGGCCTTTCTTTCCTTTAAATTCCTTTCACGTCATTGAACAGGAAAATACGAAACAGAGCTGAGGCTTCTTTCTAAACTGAATATCGATTCATCAGGTTAATCAACTATGAGTGGTACAATTGCTCACGAGTTTTAGATCTACCAGACCTGTAATTATTCTGCCCATATCTCTTTTCCACCAAAACACACATAAAAAGGCTGAAGTTTAGTTAAGTGTCCTAATGAATTGCTATAACAGCCTTCAAAATTTACAATTGAATTTCCGTTTTGCTCAAAACAGAAGTGAGTACAGCTTTTTCTGTGGTTCATTTTGAATTCAGTAGACCAGAAGATTATCCTTAAAGTGATTGCTATACTAAAGAGAAAAGCATTTTTTTCCCAAATTCATTTAAATATAGTTTTAAGGTATTGAAAGAAAGTCTTCGAAATACATTTAGGAAATCACCTGTGACACATCTAGAAGTATTGAAGAGTATTTTCTCATTTCCATTTTTTCAGGGACTTTTCATTCTCTGAAATTGTCAGATGTTGACTGCACTGATTTTATTACCCTAACTTCAAGATGTTTCCACATTCCAGATTATAATTAAGAAGATTGTACTGCACTCATTTGAATACATTGAGAGTATCACATACTTTACTACTTAATGGAATTTAAATCACCACTAATGCTACAGCCTTGTGAAGCTAAATTCTCCCCTGAAGGAAAATCGGAACTGAGTAGAGCTGTATTAAAACCATTATTACTTAGCATCAGTCTGCCTGCATCAAATGTTGGGATTATCTTTCTTAGTAAATTTTTCATGAACATTCTGTGGTGGAAAAGACAGATGTAAAATATTTTTTTAATTTTACTTATCATATTTGTTTTACAAATATCAGTTAATTTTACAGTTGTCAGTTATAGCTACTCATTATTGGCTTATACCCTCTTGACATATATAATGTATGTGTATGTGGGGTTAAATTTTTGAGCTCTTCTGAGATACAAAAAAGTGGGATAATTTGATATACATATGTTTTGTGAAATGCCTGCTACTATTTAGTCTGTATCTATGACTTCTCCTTCCCTAGGCTGTAAACAAATTTTACTTAGACATTTCCATCTGTAAGGCCTGTATAATTTTGCATATCCTTTTGAGATCAGAAATTTGCTATATAACTTCTTGCACACAAATACCTTCAAATATGAACAAGCAATATAAAAAAAAATCAAAGCAAGCAAAGTCCCAAAATACCTCCCCATGTGCGTGTGCTTTCAATATGAATAATGTTTTTCAGAAAATTTGTTATTTCAAGAAATATAGGCTTAGGGACTCTAAATTGTCCAAACTGCCAACAGAATTTAGAATATCAGCTTTAGTGTGATATATCTGATAATTTAATATCCACCACTTCAGTATTTAAAAGCACTACACAGAAATCATTTATACAATCACGTTTCAACTCCAAATTTGATTTTGAACTATTTTGAACTATATTTTGAACTATGATCTGAATATTATTTAATATATATAGCATGAGGTATAGAAATTCTACTCTAGAATTGTGAATGGTGAATCATGGCCACAGTACAATAAATCAGGTGTCTGAGTCAGAATTGCTGCAGGTTCAAAGCCAGTCTGGTATGCATAGTAATTTCTAGCCTAGCTTCACCTCTTTAGAAACATATTGTCTTAAATAAATTAAAAAGACAACAGACAGAGAAATAAATACTAATCTGTTTTAGGCTGGGCTTGTCTATATCCTGAATCACTTCCATGTTCTTTCTTGCAGACGAAGCCATGGCCTGAGTTTCAGATCTGAGTGTAACACAAGGTAATGAGAAAGAACAATTTTGTGCTAATATTGACTTGTGGATTTCTTTTAAATTTAAAAATTTATTTATTTTAGGCATGTCTGTGTAAGTATGCTGTGCTCATGCAGGTTCCAGGGAGACCAGGAGAAGGAGGTGCATTCCCTGGAGCTGTGGTTACAATATGTTGTGAACCACCTGATGGGGATGTTGAGGTCTTAACTCTGGTCCCCAGTAAAGCAGCGAGTAGCCACAACCACTAACCACCTCTTTGAATCTTCTTTCTTTCTTTCTTTCTTTCTTTCTTTCTTTCTTTCTTTCTTTCTTTCTTTCTTTCTTTCTTTCTTTCCTTTCTTTCTTTCCTTGAAGAACACACATGGCATGGCATGCATGTGGAAGACAAAATTTTTATCATCCCAATTATTAAAGTTAAAGTGGCTCAGTTTTTGTTGTATTTATTTTCTGCAATATCTGAGTGATTAAAGGCTTCACATTGAATTATGAAATATATTCTTCTAGTCAAGAATGAATGACAGAAAGTTTATTTATGATCACATTTGAGATAATAAACTAAGCAAAGCAAGTTTTCAGTAACTGGACATCAGTTTACACAGGATGATCATCCCTGACAGGTGGACAGTGAATGAGAGAACCCTGTCATCTGCCTATTCTCACACGCGAGATGTTCATGACTCATCAAGGATAACCTAGAAGCTTTTGGAGATGAGCAGAGAGAGATGTGGAAATGTAAAAAGGTCAAAGCAACTAGGAAGGACAGTGTAGAATACTGAAAAGAAAATGAACAAAGGGCTAGAGCTCTGTAAGACCCCTCCCTTGATTGTCTAGCTGAATACAAGCCAGAGATCAGGTAAAAATTTAAAAACATTACATATCTACCATGAAGATGGTACAATATCAGAAGTAGTATGGGTTCCAACAAGATGAATTAGAGAACTATACATCAGTGATGAATTCAGTGGAACACTCAGTTGTTTCCTTTCAGTAGTGGGAAAAACTATGGCAGAAAATGCTTCAGTTCTTTCTAACAGACTTTAAAAGCACCCAAGCACTATCAACGAACTGCAGAATAAAGTTTCCTTATAGAAGCACCAAACGTACTGTAAGGGTAGGATTACAATCCAAAGTTTCCAGAAAAGTTCAAAGTAGAAAAACACAACTAACAATGAGGGAGAATTTATTAAAGGCCAATCCAGGACTGAAGGAGATTCTAATAGTAAGAAGTCGGGATCTTCAGAGCAGTGTTAAAAGTCCACAACACAGATAGAAATCTGATGAGGTTAGACATGGTCAAAGAGTCTATCTTTAAAAGGGCAATAATCAGTTTCTGGTGTGGAAAATACAGCGATAATAGAGTATAATACAATGATCAGAACAGGTTAGCCTTTCATAGAAAAAGGTAGTAACTGTAAGGTTGTATAAATAAATAATTGTTTCAAATTGTATCAGAAAAAGAAGATGCCATAAGTTCAAATACACTCTCAGCCTCCAGGTATGGTACACAGCCAGTTCTAGAACACTCTAGCCCCCTCTACACAGATGGGGAAGAAGGCACCTACTAAACACAAGCAAAGTTTATATTCCAAAGGATGAGACTCATTAAGAACTGAGACCTATCATGCAGCTACAGAAGGCTTTTTCCTTCCACCAAACCTTGATTCCCCATGATCACAGCCCAGTCATAGGACGTGTGGAGTTTGGAAAGCATCGATCCAACCTGACAGGTTGTAAAGTGAGATCACTAAGATTTCAACAACTTGTCAGGTTCCTTAGAGAGGTGAGGATGCCGGGCATACGGCTGCCTCCAGCACGAGAAAGATGGGTGAATACAAGGCACCACTGATGGATAGGCACGCAAAGGAAGCAGTTAACAGCAAAAAACCTGAACCTCCATCCGTCCGTTATTGGAAGTTCAGTGTGGATAAGTCTGAATGTTAAAGACGTACAAGAACCTTATAACGGGCATCCTTTTGTGATTTTCACTTCTATGAGCTCAGCGGGTCTCATATTGTAAATATCAGAGCAAAGACCATTTGTAGTTTTGGTAGACAAAAGAGGAAGTAAACATTTTCCAAATACACACCAGCATCCAAATCTTCCTAAAGGCTTATGCTTAGAAAAAACTAACTGGATCCAACCTCTTGTTTTGATTTCCCTGCCTGAGTCGCCGAAAGAAGAGAAATTCCTAATTCCAGCTCACTCTTACCTCTGTGCTACTAATGTGGGAGGTCAGTGCCTGGGAAACATGCAAAGATCATATTACACAGGCAAAGACTCCTAAGAGACTGACCTAGATTCTTCTATAGGAGACTTCCTCTCCCCAAACATTTTCAACACATATCAAAGCCTATCTACATGGCATCGGAATCCCCAAAGTTTGATCTAGGTTGACAAACTCAGTATGAACCGAATTTTCATTCTGTCTGCTCTGTGGTTCGTTTTCCTGCTTCTGCCTGCAGGGTCTCCCTCAGATAGCCATCAGTGTGGCCACACAAAACTGCAAACCTACACTAGGAGATCGTGTGATGTTTTCTGTAACCCAACTGCACAGTCCTGAAGTCTAAACCTCGTAGATGATAACTCTGTTTGGACTTTCAAAAGCTTTGCTGGGCCTGAAGACACATAATTGTGTGGCTTTAGGGTTTCCATAGAAGGTCAGCATTCTTTTAAGAATCTCAATAGCACTTTAACTTCGTTATACAACGTGAGAGAGTTATTTTGGTATTCTTGAATGACTACTTTAGTCTGTATGCACTGCATTTTGATGATATCATTGGAGGAGATCCTAGACGACTCTGTAAAGCTGATCAAATTGTCTTCTCTGCAAGGCTGATCAAACTGTCTTAGGAAGGCTTAGACATGGAGCTTAAAGAGGAAAACAGATTCCTATAATTACTGTATTTCATTTCTAGAGCCTGAGTGTGACAAAATTTATATTGATTAAAATTGGTATTATGTCAACGTCAGCTTTTCAAATTTAAATATTCTGATGTTATTTTCCACAAAGGAAGATGATTCTTTTTTCACTGAAATTTTCATAAAATCTGACATCATTGAGACATCCTGCTTACCTAATGCCTCCTCTCCACAGCTGAAAGTTACAGGAATTGCAAGGCATTTAAAAAAAACATTAAAAATGTCCATTCTCTCTCTCGTTTCTGAGGACTTGTGTGTAGCCTGAAACTAGCCTCTTTGTCGATCTGTTGAAGAACTATCCACTAACACAATTGTTCTCAATACAGCTCCCTGCAGTACATGCTCTTGTGGCTAACAAATACACATCATTCATCATTACCTATACAAAGATTTCCTATGTTGCACTAGAACATTCATCTTAATTCCTTAAAATGCAAGATTTTCAGAAGTAAATACAATATTTTCAGTAGATAATCAAAAAGTATGGAACAACCCTGTCCTAAAGGGATTCTAATCACAGACAACATTGGGTGATGCATTGATGCTACACTAATGGAAAATGTTGTTTTAGGTAGTCTTCTACTAGTTTCTATTTAAGAATTGCGGTCATTTTTAAGAGGTCAGAAATTGACTAATCATTACAAATTGTTAGTATTTTACAATGATGAACAGTCAAGCAAACCTGCTCTTAGAAATGACTATGTAAGAGTGAACATGAACCTAGCCATGTCATCATGAGCTCATGTGATTGAGTTTAAATACTAAATTCAATATGTAATTTGTAGGATAGTCTCTTTACTTTACCTGAGTGAGCACCAAATGGTGTTTTTTTGTTGTTCTTGGTTTTTTGTTGTTGTTGTTGCTGTTGATTTTTTTCCAGAAAGATAGATTTGGAGGTAATGTGATTTCTCATAACTATAAAATCATGCCTCTGTGATTTCAGTTGGCGGACTAGGTAGTACATTGTGACTTATGATGCTCTATTCTCTTGAGGTTTTATAGGAAGATAGGTAAGATGCACAATGATCCCAGTAGGACAGTAGGGGGTATGGTACAAAAATTCCTTCATATGTATAGAATTATAGTTTAGTTAGAACATTCTCCCTTCCCTTATCTCTGTTCAGGCTCCTCATATACCTCTCCATGCTCTCTTCCAAATTTATGGCCTCATTTTTTATTAATTATTGTTACACATATATGGACTGTAACACACACATAGACACATATGGTATATGATATCCATTACTAAATATATAAACACAACATGCTCGGTCTGTACAATGTTACTTGTATGGATGAGCTTAGGTATGACCATTTGATATTAGATACACAATCGGTGTACACTTTCACGGGAAAGGCAGTTTCCTCTGCTCCCACTGTGCCTCAGTTGCTTCTCATACTTTGTGCAGGATTGAAACTTTCTGGGCTTTTCTCCATTTACTATGGCATACTCATTGCTGTTGTCTTGTTTGGTTCATATTTGGCAATCATGTTGGTAAGACTTTATGGGTATAGCTTCTGTTATTACTAGGAAATACGATCTCACAGCGAAGTCTCTCATCCTCTGCCTCTTCTTTCTGGTTTCCTCTTCTTCAGTGTTCTCTGAACACTAGGTGCAGACATGTTTTGTAGATGTATCTATTGGGATTTGGCCTCACAACTCTACCTTTCAATTGGTTGTGGTTTTCTGTAATTGTCTCTGTAGCAAACATAAGCTTCTTGGATTAGGAGTGAAGGCAAAGCCTTTCTGGAGATCCTATTTTATCTGTTCCAACGCATGCACTTGGGTTCAAAAGGCAGACAAAAGAGAACATTAAAAAATTTCTGCTGGACCTCAGTTGATGATTTTCAACTTTGTCCATCTCTTCAGCTCAGAAAACTCTATGCTTGCTGTCTATGTTTCAGTGCTGATATTAGTTTTTTTAATTTAAATTAAGTTTATTAATTACACTTTACTCACTTTGCATCCCACCACAGACCCCCCTCCCCTCGATGTTAGTTTTGAGGTCCTGGCTTCATGATTTTGAAGAAATACGTACACATTCAGAGTCTGGGGTTCTGTGACTACTCACCCAGCACAGCAGCGTGCTGCACTCTCCGCCCCGGGACTCTGTTTTTGTTGCTGTTGTGTATCTTTTGTTGCTGTTGTTACTACAATTTTCAGTTGATTAGGAGAGTCATGACAGCTTACATGTATATTAGCAATATTTGAGGGAAAATCAAGATCAATATACTTCCTAAGAGTGCAGTAGATGCTTGCTGAAAGGTCTATGGAAATACAATGATGGCGAATTTAACCACCCTGAGCAGTTAGGATCAATTCCCAAGAGCTGTCCTGTTTGAGCTGAAATTTCAGTATTCTTGTAATTAGATTAAAGTGACTATTCTGAGGAAACAACGCTTTCTAAACACAGCAGAACCAGTGCATGTAAGAACCTACATATTCTTTATGGCAGCACAGGCCCTCACAAGTCTGGGCCTAATGAGGTCCCAGAACTGAGTGGAAAAGGAGACCCAAAGCCCCACCCCAATCCAGAAGCTATACCAATTGATGACCTCTCACAAATGAAATCTTAGTTTTTTGCCAATGCGGTGTCACCTGATACACAAACCACTCTTAAGGTCAGGCCCCCACCCTGCACTAGATGGCCTACACAACATAAACGCAGTGGAGTTCTGAAGGTTCTCCATCTCATAGTGCACTATTACAGCTGTTGCCTTCTGTTGTTGCTCTTCCGGTTTTCCTTACAGGTCCTATGTGTAGACATCATGATGTCCAATTTTGTGTTGTTGCAGGATCTCTGTGTGGGTAAATGTGTGTGTCTCTGTGTCCATATTTGTTTGTTGAGTTTTTTCTTTGGCTCTTTTTCTTCTTATTTTTAATCATCATCACTATTGTTATTTTCATCATGCCTGTTTGTACATTAATGAAAGAAAAGAGAAAGAAAGGGTATGGATTTGTATGGCTGGGAGGGAAGATCTGGGAGTAGAAATTGGAGGGAAGCCATATCAAGAATATGTTATATTAAAAAATCTATTCTCAATTTTTAAAAAGTGACTATTAATACATCTCAATTGTACTTACAGGTGGACCTCTTCAAATATCAAAACATGTGACTTATGTACTAAGATATCATATGGAATCTCTTCCCAGGTAACAGTAATAAACAAAAAGATGTAAGAAAAATGTATCATGGTATTTAGATAACTCCCTTACCTTCATCCCTGTGGAGTTCAACTTGTAGAGAAGTTCAGACTAGGCCAGATCATGGAGGTTTTCATTAGGTATGGGTCTTGTCGATAACTATGGGTCTATTTAATATCTAGAATCTGGGAGGGTCGTACTTGCTTTTCCCCTCTAGTTCAGACTCCCATGAGGGTCCAGTTAGCATGGCTAGGGATTTCCTCACTTCCTTATGGTTGGTTTGGAATAGCCGGTTCCCATAGATATTGGTAAGTGACTCCTTTTCTTCTGGCTAGTGACAGGGAGCTTAGACTCCTCATTCTCTGAGGCTATGGCACTTCACCTTGTCTTACCAGGTTCTTGAGATTTACAGGCTTGATTTAAATTTCTTCCCGCCAAGTCCATGTGTTGCAAACTTGGGTCCCAGGTTGGCACTGTTGAGAAATGAGAGAACATTAAATAGCAGGACTTAGCATGAGCTTCTGAAGTCATGCCTGCATAACTCTGAGGGTACTGTCGGATCCCAATCTTCCTGTCTTGAGTAGAAAGCACTCACTTCTACAATGGTGTGTGACACTTTTCAGGGACTGAAGGAAGTTGTGTTACTCAATATTAAATGTGAACCTGCAGAACAATGATATGAAATAAAGATATGTTTGTTTTGTGACAAGCCCATCACAAGGTTTGCGTTGCAGAACTGGAAAGCTGACTAAAACACCAAGTGACCCTAAAGCAAACCACAGAGCAATCAAGCTGCCTGAGAGAGCAGGCAAAAGATGTACCCCAAAAGTAGAGTCAGTCTCACAATCTAATGGAGTAGAGAATATTTGCGCATCATCTTTCAGGCTGGGTACCCCAACATGGTTGGAACAGCCAGCATGGAAGCAGATAGGTCTATATTCTAAAGTTATCTCAAAGATGAGTGGTTACTCATGAGACGTTTGTGATGGGAAAGGAGACCCAGAGAAGAAGATTTGGATTAGAGGCTTGACAGAAAAGACTCACACTAGTAAGCCAAATGAGTAACTACCAGAAATAATACCAAAGATGTTGCAGAAAACACCTCCATCTTTAACATGTCTTCCAAGTTGACATGCGCATGGGTTGGTTTGCTCTACAATATCATCCCCTATTGAGCGAGGATCTTTCTCCATTATGTCTTAGTCTCAGGCCTCCTTCCCTCCTTACACATTTTTATGATACTTAAAAGAATTTTCAGAGGCTTGAATGAATCTTGCTTTTGACTTCACAGATTTCCCCCTTTCTTTGAATGCTCTTCCTCATCTTCCCCTGAGAGTCTCTACCTAGTCAACATCAGAAAGCCAGGAACAACCTTACTAATAATTTGGTTATGAAGCATTTTAATATAAGAATATCTCTGTTCTCATTGTTATTTTATCATGGCAACCATATTTCAGTATTTATGCTTGGGATTACTAACTTATTAATTGACAGTCAATACCTCTGCAGTGCAGCTTAAACTACAATAACATAAACAAATTATATCTACCTAGCACCAGTGCCAAGCAAAATGCCTCGCAAAACTACAGGAACTTAGTTATTTCTGGACAAGAAATAAATAATCATCCACAGGACGGATACTGACCATAAGTTTGAGGTTGAGAGAGAGAAAAAAAGAGATTATTGGAGGCAGATGTTTGGTATGGAGACTAGCACTGAAGGAGAGTCATCAAGGGCACACCAAATTTCCGACTTACAGATTTGATAGGGCAAGATGACAAAGAAAGACACCATTATAAAATGGAGGAACTAACGCCACGAACGTATCAATCAAGACCCAATCATGTAGATTGCGAGAACACTCTGCAGTTTCACTCCTGTGATTCCTGGTTCCAAACACGCCCTCCTCACAAAACAGCGTTGTAAATCAACTTTGCCAACAGAGGGCGCGAGAGTCGCGCTGATGAAGAAATGGGATTTGGGATTTTTCTGTCTTTTTCCCTCCTTTGAGCCGCTTTGCTTTGTCATTAGCTCTCTGGCTTCTGCTACATTATTCCGTCCATGATGTGGGCGTGTGGCGAGAACATGTGGTGGCTTTTTGTCCAGCCACGTACCCAGAGGACGCAGTGACCTCATAGGCTCAGCTCAAGCCTGGTGACCACCTTCAGAAAGTTACACACCAAGCACACCCTGAATCCTCCATGCTTGGCGTCCACAGCAGCACCCAGACTTCCTCTGTGGACTCGTGTATGGGCTGGACGCCCGCACCCTGCAGGCTGGCTCATTTCCTTCCTGTCTGCCGCGTGTGGACCAGCTTCAGCCAGATGCGCCAGCAGCTTGGTCTGCCATGCCCAGCTCTGCCATCTCACCTCCCCCAGCAGGCTGCGGGACTAATCAAGCAGAAGATTCTCCTGTCCAAGTTTTCCCTGCCAGTGGGCAGCCCCAACGTCCTTTTAATGTAATTACTACATCTTTAGAGTTATTGCTCACTGCCTATTATGTCCCTAATATAGAAGCTCTCCAGTGAGATTTACTCTGCTCTCAGCTTCCTAATGAGATCAAGGACTCGACAAGTATTTATGATTTAAACAGCCCTTTGCACAGGGGCTTGGTTATATGTCTGAATTGCTGAGAACTAAACCAGGAGACTCGTGTAAATGAGCATGTGATTTGATAATCTGGAGAACAGAGAGAAGACAGGTCACCAGAGTCACAATGGCCCACTGGGAAAAACAAACAAACAAATAAACAAACAAAACAACAACAAAACAACAACAAAAAACTATGGGACTTCGCCTGGAGAGGGCATTCAATCGGAGCACTTGTTTGGCTATTCCTTTGCTTCACAAACCCCTTGCTTGTAATCATCCCCATTAATCAAATTGCCTAAAAATTACTTATTAAAGGGACCTATAAAATGCATCTAGATTTTTTTTCTGAAAAACCTGTAGATCTAGGAAAGAATTAGTAAAGATCCAAGAGCAAACAGACCACCGGCTGGCATTCCATGGGACACAGCCCGTTTTGGAGTGCTTGTGCATTTTGAGAATGGACTTACTCTACCATTGCTGGAAACAAGAATGAACAACATTGAATAAGACAGAGTTAGGACAGCACCCTGCCACGCATGGCACTTTTGATGTGCGAATTCCGCAGACAGAAATAACTCCAAGAACACAGATGGGAGTCAGCAGCGGTGTACCTGTCCTATATGCAGCATGGTATGCATACTTGAGATGCAGAACACTTTAACAAGCCCGAGGAAGGGAGAGGGAGGCTTCCTGGGAACATTTAGTCTCCTGACTCTTTCCATGTGCCATGCACAGCTCTATATGCGAAATTCCTCTGGGTAGGAAGTAAGAAAGCTGGGCTTTCTTTAAAGTGATGTGAGCAGAAGGCTGGGCTGGGCGGGAAGGGTCTTTGTCCACCTGTCTGGGGTGGTGACTTCATTCACTTACTCAGTCCAGGAAGGAACTGCTTTATCCTCTGTTTGATGGCTGGAAAGCATCTCTGGAGGAGTTATTTCCATTTCAGTCACAGTCGGCACCAGAGCCCTTTGTCTACATGAATGACCACAAGGAGGGAAAAGGTGGGTGGCATGGCCCGCTGGACTCCCCTGGCCTTGCATTCAGTTTGAGGATTTAGTTATTTGATGACGTGTTATCTGTCTTTTTATGACAATGTAATTTTCATCTATAACATACAGGGCTCTTACGTTTGAACTCTTTAAGAATGGAGGCCACGGTGGACTCCATTGAGGACTGACTCTCCACTTCTCTCCTTCATCTACATACAAATATATTCAGGTGTATACATATGTATTATATGAATGATTTCATATAACTTCTATGTGACTGTCAGTAGTTTTTAAATGATGAGTTTTTTTTCTTATGAAGATATAAATATGTCACAAGATGGACTTTTAGGCAAATATTGTAAATCTTCTACAAATGATGCTATTTACTGTGCTGGTGTCAATCTGTATTGCAACAACAAAAAAAGAGTGCAGATAGAGGATTTAAAGTCTATTGCCTTTTTGCCTGTGGAGCTGGGTAATCAAAGCCCAAGAGACCCCTGGGCTTGTGTGTGGTGAGGTCTGCCTCTTACTTCATAGGCCTTTGTTATGCCTTCTCATGGATAAAAGGGCAAGGCAGCTCTCTGGAGTTTCTTTTTAAATGGCACCAGTATTATTTCATACAGATTGAGCCTCAGTTCTCATCACTTCCCAAGGGTTTTCCTCCTAAAAACAATCTATTAGGGGTTAGAATTTTAATGTGAGAATGTTAGCCAGACAGAAATAGTTATTCTATAACACCCTCTCTTTTGTTCTCTCCTAAAGAATTCATGTGCCTCATATGAAAAATATCCTTCTTTCTCCCTTTGTCCCCAAACTCTTAAAGCATTCCAGCCTAGCATTCCATGTTCATAAGTATCTAAATTACCCAGCATGAAACTGAAGATGAATTTTATCCTTTGAGGAATCCTTCCCAGATAAGAATCTATGAAGCCAGAGGGGCTACATACCTTCAAAAATACTTATGGGTTAGTTATAGTATGGAACCTACCATTGCCCAAAAGGGAAAAATCAAAAGAAAAAGAAAGAGAAAGACCATATCTCAGACAAGTCCAAAACTTGATGGAATAGTTGTCATTCAGTTTTGGGACTGTACGGCTTGAGAATGATTCTTTGGTGTGGTGCTCTGCCTTCTAGGCCCAAAAAACGTGAATTGTGCCAGTGCTCAGCTTGGTGGGCACAGCTCTTCCCCAGCTCTCTTTGCACCTGCTCTGTTGAGCTGAGATCCCACATTCACAGAGCTCTTGGGATGATGTCATGCCTCTACCTCCAGATGGTCTGATGCTGTGGAACCAGGGTGGACACGGTCAAATTCCCCCTGTGAGTGCATGCTTGACCTGTGATGAACTTAGAAGCCCTAAAAACCTTGGCTCACTTCCACGCTACTTTCCTATAGTTTGTTTGTTTGTTTGTTTCATTAAATCACTTCATATTCATTCATTCATTCATTCACACACTCACTCTCTTTAGTGGAGTCAAACCTAAGGCCTGGACAACTGCTCTCCTCCTGATGCACGGTATGCTCCATAGTTTTAAATAGTGCCTGGCTTCCTCTTAGGTGACAGTTTCCTCTTAATTCATTTCTCAAATGGACACATGGTTACAGCCCAGTGATATCATGTTTTACAATATGAATACGCTTAGAGTTTTGTACATTTTTAAATTTTCCTCTTTGCTTAAACCCATCCTAAGGAACTCCCCTTTTCCCATGAGCCTTCAGTACAAGTCAAGCTTCACCTGCAAAAGTTTTCTTAGGCGTACCTTCCATTAAATATTCAGCTTCATCAGTCTGAAAAACCTGCCTGCCACCCAGCTCTACAATCTCAACCTAAGCTGTCTCTGTGTCATAACAATGGCCACTCCCAGTGCCTAATGATCAGTGTCTCCTTTTCTCTGGAGACACCCCAGAAGGCCCTTTACCATCCCTATTCTATCAGCTTTATCACAGTGCTTAAGTGTCCTCGCTACTTTGCTCTGTGTACCTGTGTGTGAGTGTGTGTGTATGTGTGCAAGGTGCATGTGTATGTATGTGTCTGTGCAGGGTGTGTATGTAAGCAAAGGTGTGTGTGCATGTGTGTGTGACCAATGGTGTGTATGTGAGTGTGTGTATGTATTTGCATATGTGTGAACCCAAATTTTGCTGTTTACCATCTTTCTACATCATCTCAAATACCCCAGCCCTTCAACATAGAAATTGTTTATCTCTTTTATTTTTAAAGGACAAAAATAGTATTTGGGGTTGGCAGGTTTTTTGTTTGTTTGTTTGTTTGTTTGTTTGTTTCCAATTTGTCACTTGGACCATAATGCTTTCTGTCCTACTGGAATGTTGCTGGATACTCACTGATGGTTTCATATAGATTTGGAGACTCATGCCTCTTTTAAGTAAGATGTGTATCTACCTCTGTTCTCTGTTCTCTGTAACACCAATAACATGTGCACTGCTCAGTAATGTCCATCACCTGTGCATCATGGCATCTTCCTCAAGCTCTGCTGGTTCCCACACTCTCGTTCATTCTCTTGTCTTCATTCCTTTGGATAATTTCAAGTGCCACCCACTGGTGTTCACTGATTGCTTCTGGTTGATCAAATCTGTCTTCCTTAGTGAATGTTCCAGGTCTGTTATTTTTTTTTCCTTCATCACTCATGAGTCATTCTTTTTATGTTTATGATCGTTTTCCAGAAATTCTTTTTGTCATTGCTTTTCAATGTGTTATTTTTTTTCTGAAATAATCCATAGTTGTTGTTTATTTGACCTAGCACTTCATATACCTCCATTTCTCAAGGTTTCATTTCTGGTGAATAATTTTGCTTCCTAGTCTCATTTTTTTCTTGTTTCTTTATGTCTTACAGTGTTGCATGTTTATTCATGCTTTGAACACAGACACCTATCCTAACTTAGTGTTCTAGATTTGTGCAGGGAAAGGCCTTCATCAGTCAACCTGGCTAGCTATTCTGAAGGCTTCTTTGGCCTTTCCTATTAATATCGCTCCCTTAGAATTGTGTGTGTAGGTTCCTAATTGCAGAAATTAGCTTTTCTTCCCAATAATCTATGATGTCTTACTCTCTTTGAGCTCTATGCTCTATTATGGATTCTGTGAAGGCTCAATGTGGTAGCTTGAATAGGAATGGCCCCCACAGGCTTATGTGTTTGTGTTTGAATACTTGTTTCATAGCATCTATTAGTTTAATAAGCCCTGTTTGAGAGAATGGAATTGTTGGAGGAAATGCGTCACAGTGGAGGTGCGTTTTGACACTAAGAAGCTCGAATCCTGACACTGTGATACACAGTCTCCTGCTTCCTGCAGACCAAGATATAGAGCTCTCAGCTCCTTCTCCAGCACCATGTCTTCTCGCACACTGCCAAGCTTCCCACCATTATGATAATGGACCAAGCCTCTGAACTGTAAGCCAGACCGAATAAGATGTCTTTTTTTTTTTTTTTATAAGAGTTGCCTTGGTCATGGTGTCTCTTCACAGCAATAAAACCCCAAGTAAGACACACAGCAAAACTCCCAGCCATTTTAATTTTCTCAGCAGGTCCAAGGTATCTAGAATATGTTGGATGTGTTCAGCATATCCTTAAGGTAGTCACTCAAGTCGCCTCTTGAACAACCAGTACATTCTTCAGCTTTTCTCTTTACATGCACAGAAGAAGCTCCTGAGAAGAGTTTGCTCCACTTGCTGTACCTCCTGTGGTACTTTTGTGGCTTCTGGGCCACTAGAACATGCACAGTCATTTAAGCACTAAGAAACTAGCAAAGCTGAAGTCCCACTATTCTCTTTTTCTATTCTTGGAGAAATTGAGAGTTGGGAATTTCCATAATGAGATTGTAGTTCAAATATAGTCCAGATTTCTCAAAAATTTATTCTGTGGCAAAATGTCATGCTTTTCTCAAGTAGCAGTGTGGAGAGCTACTTGTTTTCACTCTGGGCTTCACCTGGAGACAGAGATAGACAGGATGTTTTGCCAAATTAATTTTCTTTTGTTTGTGTGAGGATCATATTGTACTGATGTGTTTTGCTCTGACTGTAAAAAGAAATTGTGCAATAAACCGGTGTGACAGCTTCTACTGGCAGTCCTCTCAAACTGATCCCATGTGTAAGGTGTTGGTTTTTTTGATTTTTTGTTTTTTGTGTTTTCTTTCAATCCTCACTCCTCACTCAAGAACTGTCCAGTTCTTCCAGTGGGCTCCGGCATAGCAGTCTCACTCACGTCTCAATTTTTAAGAAAGTGGTCTGTGTATCGATCCTCTGTTAGTGCCACACTCCTGTGGAAAAAGAAGACCTGGGGATTTGTCTTCCTAGTGTTACTTAGGACTTCGAATTCCAACTGGAGCTGATTAGTAATTTAGAGCTGATGGATCAAGAACACATGTAGTCTTACAGCAGAAAGGTCAGCAGAGACATGGACACATGCAGTTGTGCTGTCTGCACATCATGGTGTACCCACAGAGGAGAGAAGAGCCCGTAAGAGATTTGGTGTTTGCAGCTTTATGCTGAGGTCTCTGATCCACTGGACATGAGTTTTGTGCAGGGTGATAAATGTGGATCTATTTGCATTTTTCTACATATAGACATCCAGTTAGACCAGCACCATTTGTTGAAGATGCTTTCTTTTTTTTCCATTGTATGGTTTTGGCTCTTTTGTCAAAAATCAAGTTTCTGTAGGTGTGTGGGTTTATTTCTGGGTCTTCGATTAGATTCCATTGATCAATTTCTATGCCAGTACCTTTCTTTCTTTCTTTCTTTCTTTCTTTCTTTCTTTCTTTCTTTCTTTCTTTCTTTCTTTCTTTCTTTTTCTTTCTTTCTTTCTTTCTTTCTTTCTTT
The DNA here is from genome assembly GCA_010120015.1 of Rhombomys opimus. NCBI lineage: Eukaryota > Metazoa > Chordata > Mammalia > Rodentia > Muridae > Rhombomys > Rhombomys opimus. Next base: position 696,229 of record REGO01000368.1, read on the forward strand.
CTTTCTTTCTTTCTTTCTCTCTCTCTCTCTCTCTTTCTTTCTTTCTTTTTTAATATTGCTCTGTAGTACAGCCTGAGATCAGAGATGGAGATAACCCCCAGAAGCTCTTTTATTGTAAAGGATTATTTTAGCTATTCTGGATTTTTTTGTTTTTCCATATGAAGTTTAGAATTGTTCTTTCAAAGTCTGTAAAGAATTGTGTTTGTATTTTGAGGAGGATTGCATTGAATCTGTAGGTTGTTTTTTATTAGATGGCCATTTTTAATAAGCTAATCCTACTAATCTATCAATGTGGGAACATCTCTCTAACTTCTGATATTAGAAGAGAATTAGGGAAGAGCCTTGACCTCATTGGCACAGGAGACGCCTTCCTGAACAGAGCACCACAGCTCAGTCTCGAAGATCAACAATTAATAATAAATAGGTCCTCTTGAAACTGAAAAGCTTCTATAAGGCAAAGGACACTGTCTACAGACTGGGAAAAGATCTTCACCAATCCTACATCCAACAAAAGGCTAATGTCCAAAATAGATAAAGAACTCAACAGATTAAACACCAACAAACCAAATAATCCAATTAAAAATGTGAAACAGAGCTAAACAGAGAATTCTCAACAGAGAAATCTCTAATGGTTGAGTAGAACCATTATTCAACATTCTTAGTCATCAGGGAAATACAAATCAAAATGACTCTGAGATTTCATCTTACACCATCAGAATGGCAAAGATCAAAACCTCAAGTGAGAGCACATGCTAGAGAAGATGTGGAGAAAGGGGAACAGACTTCCATTGCTGGTGGGAACTCAAATTTGTACAACTGTCTTGGAAATCAATCTGGCACTTTTTTAGAAAATTGAGAACATCTCTACATCAAGACCCAGGTATACCACTCCTGGGTATAAACCCAAAAGATGCTCTGTCATACGACAAGGACATTTGCTCAACTATGTTCATAGCAGCTTTATTCATAACAGCCAGAATCTGGAAACAACTTTGATGTCCTTCAATCAAAGAATGGATAAAGAAAAGTGTGGTACAGTTATACAATGGAATACTACTCAGCTATTGAAAAGAAAGAAATCATGAAGTTTGCAGACAACTGGATGGAACTAGAAAAGATCATCCTTAGTGAGGTAACCCAAACCCAGAAAGACACAAATCATATGTACTCACTTATAAGCTGATTTTAACCATATACTACAGGATAAGCATACTACAATTCACAGACCCAAAGGCAGTAAGTACCAAGGAGGACCCAAGGGAGGATGCTTAAATCTCACTCAGATGGGGAAATAGAATAGACAATGGAAGTGGTTGAAGAGAGAGAACCAGGTAGAAGAGGGATTGCTAAGGGAAATGAGGGCAGAGACCAGACCTGGAGAGAGCAAGGGTGAGAGGACAGAGGTCCTACAGAGAGAAGAGAAACAGTGGGTGGGGAATCTGTATGGGAAGCTGCAGACCTAGTGGTCATGGAGACTGAAGAGGACACCCTCTAACAAGAGAGGACTTTAGTAGAGAGATGGAAGAACCAACCTCTGCACAGAAACTTCAACTCAACATTTATCTTTGCTACAAGATGTGCAGGGATAAAGATAGAGCAGAGATTCAGGGAACATCCAAAAAAGGCCTGGCCCAACTGAAAGCCACCCTATGGGAGAAAGCCAACCACAGACACGATGATATTCTGCTTTGCTCACAGACAGGAGCCTACCTTAGCTGTCTCTCTGAGAGACTCTACCCAAATCAAAATAGATACTGAGACTCACAGCCAAACGTTGTGCAAAGCATAGGCAGTCTTGTGGAAAAGTGGGGGGAAGGATACAAGAACCTGGAGGGGACAGGAGCGCCACAAGAAGACCAACAGGGCCAACTAACCAGGGCCCAGAGGGGCTCTTGGAGACTGAAGCACCAACTAATACCATGCATAGACTGACCTAGACTCCGGACACAGATGTAGCAGTTGAGCAGCTCAGGGTTCCTGTGGGTTTCCTAGAAAGGGGAATGGGGGCTGACTCTGACATGGACTCTGGTGTCTGCTTTTGATCATTGCCCCTGGTGGGGCTTCCTGGCCAGCCCTCAGGAAAAGAAAATGAGCTAAATAAGTCCTGAAGTGACTTAATGAACTGGAGTGGATGGGTAGGCAGGTTCCTCTTTTGTGAGAAATAGGGGAGGAGGGATGAGGAAAGAGGATGGGAGGATGGAACCTGGTGGAGAGGAGGGAGGAGGCTATGATTGATATATGAAGTTAATAAATAAATAAATAATAAAATTTAAAACGTAGAAATTTTAAATCATTTCATTTTTTTCTAATGATATTTGATTTTAATTTTTTTGTAATAAATTTCAGTTACCTTTTCTACTTCAAAATGTTATGGGAAGAAAGAATGAAGAAACTAGATTTCCATGGACACATTTCGAAGGAAGAAACCTTTAATTACTTGATACCTTTGTCAAGTCATATCGCAGGACGACACTTGTGACTTTTCTCATGCTAACTGAAGCATGAGGCAGAAGAGATGGAATACAGCTTTTCAGATATATCAGATCTGATGAGTTTGGATATACACCATATGGATGGCTGATGGCTCCAAATCCAGGCATTAGACCATATATTTTAGATCATATATTTTAGACTTCTTTTTCCTCAAACAAGCAGTTTACCCACATTTTATTGAGCTTGCTGAGAATAGCTGTGGGTAAGAACTCTACCTTGGAGATGAGGAGCCGCAGCCTGATGCTGTCTTGCAATTCTTTGTGCTAACTGGCTGCATTAGCAAGGAGTCCAGAGAGCCACTCACTGATGATGCAAGAAAGAGTGACACTTCTCATCACATGATAACGCTTGATCATGCTGTTCACACAGAATTATTATAAAACCAACACAAATGCAGGTGCGAAACCACACTGCTCGCATACCAATGTTAATGCGTTATGCACGATGGAATCGTATTACCACCTTCTGCATTATTTTAAAAGGAATTCTCATTTTTCTATAAATGAAGGGCCAATTAAAATATAAATGCAGAGCACTTCCTTTGCCTATGATAAAATGTCATGTTGAGGTTTTACCTTATCATTTCAAAGCTATTAACAAACAGCAAAGTAAACGTGACAAATGTAACTGAGTTGGTCTTAGTGAGATCAATAATCAGAAATGTCCCGAGGCTGTACACATACTATTTAAAGCAGAAATATCAGTCTTTCGCATCTGTTTGATGAGATGGCTTGCTCAGAGTGTATACTGCGCCAGGGCAGTAACTTTGTGGCTGAGAGCTGTTTCCATTAAGGCTCCCGTTGTCAATGAAGTTACTCCAGACACTGCTCACAGAAAATGTTGGGAAGGCGCTAATACACCACATTTCAAATTAAATGAATTTCTCTTAACTTAGAAATAAAATCGAGCAAGCTATATTTTAATTGTATAAATTTTTTTCCCAAAGCCTTCTAGAAGTGTACTCTTACATTTATTCTGGTAGATTCCCATTTTTTTTTCTTGTATATTTCTACTGCATTATCACATCAACTGCTTCTTTGATCCTTGGTACTTTTCCTGTGTGGACTTGGCTGCGGGTCATACTTTATGGGTTTTTTTTTTTTTTTTGGTTTGTTTTTTTGTTTTTTGATTTTTTTTGATTGACTCATTCCCAGAATTTCTGTTGTGTTATTTCATAGGATATGAATTTCCTGTGCTTTAGAAACTTTTTATCAAGTTGTTATTTCAACTCCTTCGTTATCTCTCTTACACAGATCTTGAGTTTATTTATTTACTACTATGGCTCACTTGAGTTCTCTGTGTTGTTGATAATCCTTGTTAAAAGCAGGACACTAAAATCTTTTCTGTGATATTTCATGTACCTCATTGTCTTTGGCTTCCAGAACTGAGCAGTTGTGAGTCTGTGAATGTCTCTCAGTGCATTGTATTTTGTGTGTGTGTGTGTGTGTGTGTGTGTGTGTGTTTCTTTGCTGTGTTTTGTACATCTGTGGACTGGGATATATTCTTGAGTTTTTTCCAGTCTTCCTGTTTTATTTTACATATCTTCCTGATGTGCAGGTTTCTACTTTTACTACTATTTAAGGAGAAAGCCAACTACAGAATGTACATATACACACATGTGTGAAACAATAATTAATTATAAAGAGATCATGACTTTGAAAGAAAGCCAAGGAGGGGTATATGGAAAGGTTTGGAGGTAGGTAAGGAAACGGTAAAATGATGCAATTATCATCTCAAAAAGATTGTGCTGGAGAGATGGCTCAGTGGATAAAAGCACTCTCTGCTCTTCCAGAGGTCATGAGTTCAGTTCCCAGCAACTACATGGTGGCTCAAAACCATCTATGGTGAGATCTCATGCCCTCTGCTGGCATGCAGGCGTGCATGCAGATAGAACACTCATTCATAAAATAGACAAAATAAAAATAACTAAGATAATTTATTCATTAATACATACATTTCAATTAATTGTTTAGTAGGAACTGAATAAGATAGTGAATAAAATATATATCTTTTGTTAAAAAATATCTGGGAGTCTCTAAAGTGTGCATAGCAATCAATAGGAACAATAGGAATAGATTTTCTTGAAGAGGGTGATGAGAAAACAATAGAAACATGCTTGGTCAATAGTAACACATAGCCTAAACATATGCATATCATAGAAAATAAGTATGGGTGCATAAAACAATAGATTATTGTCAGTTTGTCATCAAATTAATAAAGTCTACAAAATTTGATTGTGCTTGACATAAGGGATGCTGGGAAAAGCAAGAACTACAATTAGTGTTTTAGAGAAAGCGGGCAGTGGCAACCAGCACTGATTACCACTTCCATTTCTAGAAAAAATCCTGTTGCACAGAAAAAGACATTATGTATTACAGTATTGTTAGCCATCTGAAAACAAAAAATTGCAGAAACATCCTAGGTCTTAATTACTATGAGATTTCATAAGTTAATAAATCCATGCAATGAGACTCTTGGGAGGCTGTAAACTGCTCTGAAAACAGGCTTGTAATATTTTACCATGAAAAAAACATACTGATGTCCCAAGTCTTATATCCATTATGAACTTATGTGTTCGAAAAACTGGAATCTTTACTATGCGCAAGTGAATATAGATTTAATGAAAAAAAATACCTATAGAAATCTATTATTACATTCAGTTTGAGAAGCCAGGGGAAAAGAGATGTTTCACGTTGTGTGGAAGCATCGCTTCTCTGTTTTACATTGTACAGATACTATCAGTGCCTGACGGTCACGCTCTGTGTGTGAGCCCTGCCCTTCTTCCAACATTACACACATACTACTGTTTGGTGTTTGGTGCAGGCTTTCTTTCTATGAGTGTCCATCCAGGTTCAGTACCTCGCACCCTGACCCTCATATTCAGGCTGCAGAAAAAATGCTCTGAGTGTGATCTAGCATGGGCCTCATGGTGAAGAGCAGGTCAGCTTTGGGAACAAAATACTATCACTTCACATCAAATCGATATTCCCCAAGAGAAGACCCCATGTGTATATAGCCATTTCATAATGAAAATAGCTTTAAGATACAGCAGTTTTATTTTAATAATAAACTATTATTCTTTTTTAAATTGTCATTTTGGGCTGGAGAGACAGGGGCAGCATTTAAGAATGCTTGTTGTTCTTCCAGGCCCAAGTTCAGTTTCCAGCACCCAATAGGGCAATTCACAGTTGCCTGTAACTCCAATTCCAGGGGATATGACTAGTCCCCATGGGCCTACACACTCATGGTACGCACACACATCTGGCAGAATGTCTTGTGTGGATGTAGCAGTTGTCAAGAAAGAGCCGATTGGCTGTTCTTTTTAAACACATATACACAGAAATAAAAATAAATCCAGGAAATGCAAAATCTTTTAAAATCTTTAAAAAATTGACCTAGATAATGAAATGTTAGTGTTGTTTATAGATTACACGTTGAATGTTCAGTTTCATGCTTACCGTTGTTTATCTTTTACTATCTGCATTCTTCTAACAATATTAACAATGGACATAAGAAAGTACTAGTGGAGAAAGAGCATCCCACATTGCTGTGCAGATGATCCAGAGGGTGACCATCTTGCTATTAGAATAAGATTTTAGTACGAGTAACATACATGACGGTAATAAATTTGATAGTTATCAATATTCTGAAGTTATTTCATTGTGAGGATTTATACAAGAAGTACTTGGTTTCCACATGAGGCTCTTAGTCCATGGTCTGTTTATTGCCATATCATGTGACTTTGGCAGTTACATGATGCCGTGACTAAATGGTGTCCTAATATTACTCAGTACATTGTGAGAGCTAACTGACTCTCCTGGGTAAGGGCTACACTCAGGATGTCGTTTATGTAGCTTAATGTCTGGGAAGGCAGCAGGATGCTTACAAAGAGCTCCGAACTCCCATAGTGAACTAGTGACATCATGTAAGTTAGCCAGATGTTCTTGTTTAGTGTTCTTTTGCTGTTGTGTTAGGCAGTCTGTGCAAGACCCATAGCTCAAAGCCAGCATGCAAATCAGCTTTCACTTTCTCAGATAATAGGGCAGCTGAAACCGAAGCAAGCTTCTGCTCACCTCTAGGGACCACAGATAATTCCTGGAACATTCAGCATATACAGATGGTCCCGGAGCTCCTTAAATTGATGGATTCTAGATCTCTCATTGGAGAATGTAAACATCTTTCTCATTAAGTGACATTTCAGACTAATCTGTTTGCAATTTTGTTATAAAGTTATACCTTTCCAAAACTACTATTTCTATAAGGCACGTGAGAGAATTTACTGTGTAGAGCTGAGTATGTTATTAACATTACTAAAGGCTTTAGATGACAGAGTTTTCAAGTAATTATCTATGAATAACCTACACACCAGCAACATCAAATTTTACTTTATTTTTTCTATTTATTATTATTATTTACAATTTATTCACTTTGTATCCCAGGTGTAATACCCTCCCTCATCTCCTCCTGGTCCCACTCACTTTCTCTCTTCCTCCTTTATCCCTCTCTCCTAGTCCAGTGATAGGGAAAGTCCTTCTCCCCTACTGTCTGACCCTAGCCTATCAGGTCCCATCAGGACTGTCTGGATCCTCTTCCTCTGTGGGCTGGCTAGGTTGCCCCGTCAGAGACTGTCTCTTCTCCCTTTACCCACATGGAGACTGAGCTGTCTATAGGCTAGTTACATCTGGGCAGACAGAGGATTATTAAATATCAAAGAAACACTCAAAGAGATGCTCAACATCTTTAGTAATCCAGGAAATGCAAACCAAAACAACTCTGAGATTCCACTTCACATCCATCAGAATGACTAAGATCAAAACTTAAGTGACAACACATGCTGGAGAGGATGTGGAGAAAAGGGAATACTCTTTCATTGCTGAAGGGAATGTAAACTTGTACAACAACTTTGGAAATCAATCTGGTGCTGTCTCAGAAAACTGGGAATAGTGCTACCTCAAGACCCAGGTATACCCCTCCTGGTCACTCATCTGAAAGATGCTCAACCATACAACAATGGCATTTGCTCAGCTATGTTCATAAAAGCTCTATTTGTAATAGCCAGAATCTGGAAACAACCTATATGTCTCCCAATGGAGGAATGGATACAGAAATTGTTGTACATTTACACAATGGAATACTACTCAGCTGTTAAAAATAAGGAAATCATGAAATTTGCAGGCAAATGGATGGAACAAGAAAAGATCATACTGACTGAAGTAATCCAGAAGTAGATAGACACACATGGTATATACTCACTTATAAGTAGATATTAGACATATCATATAGGATAAACATACTAAAATCTAGAGACCTAAAGAAGATAAACAACAAGGAGGACCCTAGGGAAGATGCTTAATTCCCATTCAGAAAGGAAACCAGGATAGACATAGAATGCCATAGAAGAGAGAGAAGAAGATAGGAGCCTACTACATATGTCCTTTAAAAGACTTCCACTCAAGAGAAGATTGAAGCAGATGCAGAGACTCACAGCCAAATTTAGGAATTGTAGGGAAGAAAGGGAAGATAGAAGGACCAGGAGTAGACAGGAACCCCAGAAGGAGACCAACAAAGCCAAAAAAGGCTGGACCCAGGAGGGACTGCTGAGACTGATGCATCAACCAAAGACCATGCATAGAGATGACATAGAACTGGGGCCCAAATTCTTCTTACTTTAAATGTCAGCCTTTTCTAGTAAAGAGTTTTGATTTTTTAAAGTTATTTTCCTTTTATGCAATACTTCCTGACATCAGCTTCCTCTTCATCTGCTCTCCCTATTTGCTCCCATCTCATCTCTTCCTCAGATTCACCCCACCTCCAAACTTTCTAAGACAGTTTAAAAAAAAATAAAGCAGCCTTCCCAGGGAAAACAACTGAACAAGGCACAGTAAAATGCCATAAGACCAAACACTAACCCTCACATTAAGGCTGGCCAAGGGAACCCAATGGGAGGAAAGCTGTTCCAAAAACAGGCAAAGAGTCAGAGACAACCTCACTCCCACTGTTAGGAGTCACAGAAAACACCCAAAACACCAGGCCGACACCCATAATATACATGCAGAGGACCTAGCTCAGACCCACGCCTGAAGCAGGTCTGTGATTGCCACTTCAGTATCTGTGAGCCCCATGAGTCCTGCTTAGTAGACTCCACAGGCTTTCATCTACCAGAGTCCTTGACTCTTCTGGCTCTACAGTTCCTCCTCCTCCTCATCTGAATGTTAGGCTGTGGGTGTCTGCATCTGTTCCCATCAGTTCCCCAAGGAAACCTCTGTGATAACTGAGGTAGGTACCAATCTGAGGATAGCAGAACATCATTAGGAAAGATTTCATTGATGTTGTTTGTTTGTTTGTTTTTATTTTTGCCAGGAGTGTTTGGTTCTACCCTAGGTCTCTGGGCTATCCAGACTCTGGTTCCTGCTCATCTAAGACATGTGGATCTCAAATTAGACAAGTCGTTGGTTGGCCACTCCCACAGGCTCTGCACCACTATTGCCCTAGCACATCTTGATGGAAAGACAGATTGCAGGTTGAAGGGTATGGGGCTAGGTTGGTGCCCCGGTCCCACCATTGGAAGCTTGCCTTGTTACAGAAGGTGGAGATTTCAGGTTTTGTAGCCTCTATTTCTAGGAGTCCTGGCTAGGGTCACCCTCCGAGATTCCAGGGTGTTTCCACATTGCCACGATTAATGTCCTCCAGTAATCTCTCCCTGTACTCTCTTTCTCTCTCCATCCCCTCCGCCACATGATCTCTTTCCATCCACACAAGCCCCCAGTCCACCTGCAGAATCCATTGTATTTCCCATTCCCATGGAGATCCATTCATCCCTCCCTAAGGCCCTCCTGATTAATTAGCTTCTCTGGGTCTGTGGATTGAAGCATGGTAATTGTCATTTAACTAATCAAATTTAGCTTGAAACATTTTTGCTCTAGAGTTATTTATATGCACGATAACAGAACCAATCATATGCTGGAAGTCACTGATGCTGTATGATTGTATGGTTACTTAATATGCATTAGGAAATAGTAGAGTTTCAAATAACATCAAACTCATTAGCACAGATGCCCTGTGAAGAACCCTGTAAAGTAGAAAGCTTTGCCAGAGGCACATGACATAAATAAGTTTGGGACTAGAAATGTAGCACAGTGGCAGAGCATTTGCATAGCATGTGTGAGGTACATGAAAATTAAAACTCAAAAGTCATAATATAGCTGGTTGAACCAATCACCCTGGTTATTAGGGCAGAACTGTCCCAAAAAACTTTACATGGTCATTATTGAACTGGTATTGCATACTTACAAGAGAAGATTTTTGGAAGCCTTATTTTCAGTTCCTGGGAAGAAATTTTCTACAAAACACAATTCAGTTAGCGGTAGAGAAGGTGACGAATGTAAACAACCTGCAATCTGTGTAAATACTTGGCAGCATAGAGGGATTAGCATCGTCTAGATAAAAGGACAAATACCTTCCTTTGCTTTCTTTCTCTAACTTTCAGGGTTGTTAATAGGTGGTTTCTATTTTATAGTACTGGATAAAGACAGGAAATATGTTTGTTTAGTAGGACGCCTCTTTGGGTCATGATGCATAACTTGAGTTCAATATGAGAGCTAAGAAAGTGTGTGACACATGCCTGTGTTGCCCTCAGGCTCTCTTCTGAGTATACTCCATAGGTATGTAACACATGCGGGACTTCAGGGTCTATTCGTCTTCCCTTAACTTTGACAGCTTTATTGTGGTACAGTTGGCAGATAACTGCATTTGTACCATCCAGCTTAGGTTTGATATAGGCATATATGGAGAAATGACTACCAAAACGAAGATAAGTAACATAGCTATCACTGCAGATGGTTGTCACTTGTGTGTCGTGTCTCTAAGAACTTGTACTCTGTAAATTTTAAGTATGTAACATAGTTTTACCAACTATACCCATCACACTGTAGAAATAATCAATTTTCTCATTGAAACATTACACATTAATATTTTCTACCTGTTGCTCATCTCCCAGGTCTGACTATAGTCTTTCTGTTCTTTAATTACATGATTTTGATGTTGGTTTATCTGTCTCTGTCTGATTTCCCTTATCATATCACGTCTTCTGTGTTTACCCGAGGTGCCAGAGATGGCAGGATTCCTTCCTGTTTAAGCCGTAACAGTCTTTCACTTGAAAAAAGTAAAAGTGATACCTTAAAAAAAAAAAAAAAAAAAAAAAACAAAAAAACAAAAAAAAAAAAACGCAAGATCAGTTGCCAATGTAAAGATTTATTGCAAATATTTGTGTGGCAGAATAATTTATTGAAAAATTTATTCTGATATTTCCAACTGTTATCAACTTTGTCCACTCACAATAGACAGATTTCACACTCCTCTCTCTTGGTAGAAATTAAAGGCCAGGCTCTTTCAGGATTTCATTACTGAATTCCGCTGCTCTTGGGATTAGAGAAATGTGATCTACATAGACTAGAAGGGTCAGAAGGGTCAGCAGGACCTTCAAGGTCAGAAGTTCTGCCTTACTTTGAAGTTCGTGAAACTTACTCTCTGAGGCCCCAAGTGTAGGAAAGTTTTACTGAGCCTCATTTCAAAACATGATATATCTTGCCTCAGCTTTTATTGTCCAATAACATTCAAATAACAAAAGACACAAATTACTGTGTATAGTTCTTACCAATTCATGTGTTATAGTAGACACTACGCCTCACATAATTCGTAGGCAGATATTTTGTTTTTCTTCTATGAAATCTCCTAAAACTATACAAGAATCCTTTTAGATTCTAGGTATTAAAGGTTGAAAATGATGCAGAGTAAAAGTGAAGGCAAGATTGGTGGGAATGCTCCAAGGTGTACCATTCATGAATCAGACACAGCATCATTTGGCCAAATCACTGGCCACAAACAGAATTCACATGAGCAGACCAGTTTTGTCTTTTCTAATACCAGTATGGTACTTGTATATTTTATGTTCTGTATTCAGATATATTATAGGCTCAGGGATGATCAGTGGAGAATAAAATCTAAAGGAATCTCTGACAGTGTATTTCAGCAAGATATCAACATTTTGGTTAAATCAGATCAGAGAGACTGCACAACTGTTAAAGACCAAGGGTTGCAGACCAAATTGTCATGAACATAGAGAAAAAACTGTAGAAAACCAGGAGTGAGTTTCTATTTGTAGAACAGTTAAATTTACTGACAGTTCAGTTTAAAAAAAAGACAAAGGATCATGGAGTTAAATCTGGGTTGATAACGGAAACAAAAACAGAGGGGTTTTGTTTTGTTTTGTGTGTGTTTATTTAGCAATTTAGACTTGTGAGAGTGAATTTTTTTTTAATTGTCAGGTTAGGAAAACATCTCCAGAGGCAACCGTGACCTCATAGACTAACACAGAAGGGCTGGGTTCAGCCATGTGGTGAGGGCTGCCCAGGGCTTTAGAGACTCAGACTGACAGAGGTAGCTTTTTGAGGCACATCTCTGTGGTCAGGACAGCAAAGGAAGGAAACAAAGCCACGCACAGGCAAACGAACACTGCCAGGGGAAATGCAGAAACGAGGCAGCTCTCAAACTCAGAGGGAAGAAGTGTGACCCTACCATGGGCTATCATGAACTGCAAAAGCAACCACGATAAAATTCATTCCAGTTACGTAAACTGAAGCTTTCCAATTTCCCCTAAGGGATGACTCAAATTAGTGCCAATGCAGAGAGTTCACCTTTCTGTTCAAATTAGGATGTTCTAATGAACCTTCGGACCTCTGTGTGCCATTTAACAGCACTTCCATTTCTTTCGTCTGCTAACAGTTAGGGTAATAATTGTTTTCCAGCTTCCCAAAGATCACCTGGTCACCAAAGTAAAATTTTTCAGGTTTAAAATTGTAGGCCAGAGCAATATACATTTTACTCCATTTTTTGTTGCTTCAAAACTCATGATCAATATTCTCATAGATGCTGATTTTTAAGGAAGTTCTTTATAGGAAATTTTGGTGACTTATGTTTTATTTTGTATTCTCTTCTTATTAGAAACAGACCAGTGGCTTCCAGTGTTTGAACTGGAATTTGGTTCACCGACAGTAGGATAATAAACATTGATCGTAAGCTACAATCTATTCTGGTTACCCTCACTACTTGAATGTGGATAAGGTCCATAAAATTGACAAGTGGCTCTCAGACCTCAGAATAGACACTGGAAACCTGAGGGTCAGCGGAGTGTGGTCTTTAAGTAGGTACATTCAGAAGCTGCCCTGGTTAGCTTTGCATTACATACTCTTCACTATTTTATTCTGGGGGCTTGCATAAAATCTCGATAATTCAGTTTGGTCATCTGCGGAAAAGAGTAATAATGGTTTATACAGATTCATTTGGACTTTATGCTGATAGAATGGTTAAACGGATATTTGATGAATAGTAAGCTCTAAACTGTTGTCATCCTGTCTGCTGTTGCTGTTACCTCAGTTGTGGAAGAACTCAATGGATTTGTGTCTATTAAATGGTTATATTGTGTCAATAAGGTAATTGTATGGCTGCATGCAGTCCCAGCATATAATATAATAAATCATATGTACTAATCCTACTGAATATATGTATTTATGTATATGAACAATCTAAAGAAAAATGTTATTCTCAATTGTATACTTCTCAATTGATATTGTGCATGTACAAATGCAATTTAGTCCCAACTAGAGCTCTTACTGCAATGTCCAAGAAACTTTCACAGTGTTAAGGACAGATGTGAACTGCAGCATCTCTCTGACAGAAAGGAAGCTATAGGAGCCAAAGCTAGGTGAGCTGGGGTTGCAATAACAGGTATGAACATAATTATTTTATTCTTAGCAGTATGATAAGTGAACTGTATACTGGTTAATACCATCTGTCTGTGACAAGAGCATCTATGAGGCATTGTCTGGAATAGAACCAGAGTACAATCACTGCTCCCTTAAATACAAATAATATCTTTATAAAGTTGTGTTTGTAAAAGTGCGGTTTTTATTAAAATATTTCATACAAACTTTCTCTCAGTCATGCTTCTGGTTTTCTACTTTACATTTCTTTCCAATATCAACTAATCAAATATTCTCTTTGATTGTTATGGTTTCAGATGCCAAAAGTTTTAAAATTTAATCTTCCTTCCATTTTAGGCTATTAAGGGATGGAATGAGGCTATGTCTGCTGCTCTGTCTAGAAGGTTCACACAGTACTGCTGTAAGGATGGAAGTCATTTATGTTTGAGCTTCTGTGCTGCTGCTCTGCTGCTGCTGCTGCTGCTGCTGCTGCTGAGAAAACTGAAATTTACTGGCAGGATCTTCAGCTTCTAAAGATCTTTCATCACTCAGCAATTCCTTCACCACACCTGTGTCCATCTTTATCTATCATGGAGAGATGGATTTGAAATCACATGATGGTGTCAATTCATCCACAAAGGAGAAGTTGTGGTATCTACCATATCAAAAGGAGAACACAGTGTTTGTGGATTTTGCAAAACAATGAGAAAGAGCTATATCCCTTCAGATGAAATTAAATTAAATTGGTGATTAGAATTATGCGAAAATTATATAGAAGCATGTGAAAGCTGATGTGAGAGAAGTTAAAAGATACTTGTTGATAACCACCATAAGTAGACAAAATGTTTAGTGGATATTAACCATGGAGTACAGGATAACCATATGAGAACTCACAGACCCAAAGCAGCTAAACAACAAAGAGGGCCCAAGGGAGGAAGCTTGATTCTCACTCAGAAGAGGAACTAGAATAGGCAGCAGAAGTGGCTGAAGAGAGGGATGAAGAAACTGCTTAGCAAGGGAAGCTCTTTAGAAGCTGAAGATCCTGTGGTTGAAGGTAGGAAAGGGAGTGGGGAGGGAAATGAGGATGCAGGGAGAGTGACCTCAGGGCGTGGAGAAGAAGGGAAGCCATGGGCGAGGGCAGGGATGTCTGAGATGAGCTGGAGCCCTGTGGCAGGGTAGGATCCTGGGAGGACATGGGAGTGACCCTTGCTAAGACTCCTAGTAGCCAAGGACATGGTGACTGAGTCAGCCACCACCAGCTGGACAGGACTTCTACTGGAGAGAGGAGAACACCAACCCACCCACAAAAACCTTCAACCCCAAACTTAGCCTGCCTACAAAATGTGCAGGGAAAAAGACAGAACTGAGATTGAGGGACTGTCCAATCAATGCCTGGCACAACCTGAGATCCACCCCATGGGAGACAGCCAACCCCTGACACTATTAATGATGCTCTGCTATGCTTGCAGATGGGAGCCTAGCATAGCTGTATTCTGAGAGGCTACATTCAGTAGTGGATTGAAACAGATGCTGAGACTCACAGTCAAACATTAGACAGAGCATGGGGAGCTTTGTGGAAGAGTGTGTGTGTGTGTGTGGGGGGGGCAGGTGAGGATAGAAGGACCCAAATGGAACAAGAACTTCACAAGCAGACTAACAAATAACCTGTGCCCCAGGGAGGTTTATGGAGACTGAAGCACCAAGAAAGGACTATGCATAGACTGGATATGGCCCCCCTACACACATGCAGCTAGCTGATGGGAAGATTGGTGAGTTTCCTAGTAGGGGGATCAGAGGTGGTCTCTGACATGGAATCTCTGGTCTGGTTTTCTATTACAAACTTCAGGAAGTACTGCCTTGCCTAAACTCAGTGGAAGAGGATGAGATCAGTCCTGATGAGACTTGATGTCCTGGGGTGGGTTGCAGTGGTGCTCCCCTTTTCTGAGGAGTAGGGGAGGGAGATGAGAAAGAAGAAGGGAGGGTGGGGTTGGGAGGAGAGGAGAAAGGTGGCTATGATCTGGATATAAAGTGAATATAATACATACATATGTATACAATATATATGATAAACAATATAAAAAATAACAAGAAGAAATGAAAAAGAACCATTTTGTTCTTGAAAGACATCTAGAAGAAAAAGGGCCACATCATAAGCCTGCAGGGCGAGAAAATCATAAAAAGTCAATTAACAATGTAGGCCGTGTTGCCTCAAGTTTCATGTGAGCAGGATAGGGCCAAGGGGAGCAGGCTGAAGAATTTGGTGATGTCGTGTAGGTCAGGTTATGGCCGCCAATGGCGTGAATCCTGTAATGTAGCCAGGTCTGTTCATTTACCTACGGTTTATGGCAGCTTTAGGTCAACCAGAGTTGCATAGCTATATTGGAGATGCTGCGGTCACCAGAAGCATTTATTGTATGGGTCTTCACAGAAAATATTTCCTAAGCATTGGGCTTATTTAGTCTTTCCACAAGTTTTGATTTTGACCCTTTTTAAGAGCAACAGAATAGTTATTCTGATGTGTAAGAGATACATATTAAATGTAAGTAACTGCATACAAAGGAGGAAGAGATTGACCATAGTATACAATACGAAAGATCATTCTGGGAGTCCCTGATAATGAATAGGTATTGGAAATGGGCAATGAGAGTGTGTTTGAACTTATTAAGATAGGAAATTCAGGGGGAATGTATTAGAAAGAGCACTAAGAGTGAACTCCATTTGTAACCTAATGAATTTGAGCGGATTATGACAAAGAATATCACAAAGAAAACCTCAAACATATGTGTAGAGTTGTTGTCAAAAAGAAAAGCAGCAGGTTAAAACAAGCAGTGGGATTAGTTTTGCACATAGATGACGTAGCAACAGGATGTAATTTTGGCACTTCAGGAATTGAGATCTTTATGAACAAAAGTTCTCAACTGTGCCAATTGAAGAAGACAGGGTATGAAAGGTGGGTAGGGCTGAATTTCTTTTTTTTTAAGTTATTTTTTGTTTTTCTTTTCTTTTTATCACTTACATTTTATTAACTCTGTATCCCAGCCATGTCCTGAACCCTCATTCCCTCCCAGTCCCTCCCTCCCTCCCTCATCACCACTGTGCCCCTTTCCAAGTCCACTGATAGGGGGGGACCTCCCCCCCATTCATCTGATCCTGTTTTATCAGTTATCTTCATTGAGTTCCTGTTAGAAATAGTCCTTGTTCCCCTCACTTTGGGAAACCAATTGGTTACTGAGCTACCACAGGCTGCATCTGAGTGGAGGTTCTAGGTTATATCCATACATGGTCCTTGGTTGAATGTCAGTCTCAGAAAAGACCCTGTGCCCAGATATATTTGGTCCTTGTGGAGCTCCTATCCTTTCCCCATCAGACTAACTCCCCTTCTTTCTTATGATTCCCTGTACTCTGCCAAAGGCTTGGTCATGAGTCTTTGCTTTGAAAACACTGCTAGTTAGAGTCTTTCAGATGTGCTCAGGAGACTCCTGTCATACGTTCAATGTACATCGCATCTGTCTTTTTAAATGAAGATTGATCATCTTACCCCATGTCTGCTCTCTTGATTATCTTTTTTAGGTGTATAGATTTCATTATGTTTATCCTATCTTATAGGACTATATAAGTGAGTATATACTGTATTTGTCTTTCTCCTTCTGGGATATTTCACTGAGAATGATCTTTTCTAGATCCCACCATTTGCCTGCAAATTTCATGATTTCCTCCTTTTTGATTGCTGAGTAGTATTCCATTGTGTAAAAATACCACAATTTCTGTACCCATTCCTCCGTTGATGGACATCTGGGTTGTTTCCAGGTTCTGGCTATTACAAATAAAGCTGCTATAAACATGGTTGAGCAAGTATCCCTTTTGTGGACTTGAGCCAGCTTTGGGTATATACCTAGCAGTGGTATAGCTGGGTCTTGAGGAAGCACTATTCCTAATTGTCTTAGAAAGCGCCAGATAGCTTTCCAGAGTGGTTGTACAAGTTTACATTCCCACCAGCAGTGGAGGAGGGTTCCCCTTTCTCCACAACCTCTCCAGCATGTGTTGTCACTTGAGTTTTTCATCTTGGCCATTCTGATGGGTGTAAGGTGATATCTCAGGGTTGTTTTGATTTGCATTTCCCTGATGGCTAATGAGGATGAGCATTTCTTTAAGTGTTTCTCTGCCATTCAATATTCCTCTGTTGAGAATTCTCTGTTTAGCTCTCTTCCCCATTTTTTAATTGGATTACTTGGTTTGCTGCTTTTCAGCTTCTTTAGTTCTTTGTATATACTGGATATTAGTCTTCTGTCAGATAAAGGGCTAGTGAAGATTCTTTCCCAGTCTGTAGGCAGTCGTTTTGTTTTGATGACGGTGTCCTTTGCTTTACAGAAGCTTTTCAGTTTCATGAGGTCCCATTTGAATTTCTACTAAAAGCAGCAAGAGAGTACGTGATTAGCAATCAAATCAGGATATGCTATGCAGAGAGAGAAACAGCCGCACAAGAGGCAATGCCTAAATCTACGGCACTTAAATTGTTTCCAGTGAGAAAGTCAAGAAATTAAAATGGGTCTAGTTACCAAGTATGACTAAGTGAAACCTCAGAGTTCGCAAGCCTCGCTTGGATGGTACAGTCGTCTATGGACCTTTAACCTTTCTCCCTGGACTGTTCTGAGTTTCAGTTTCCTCTGGTGCAAAGTTCAGACAATAATTTCCATTTTGCAGACTTTTTTTTTTTTAAAGTTTGGTGACATAATGTCTGCAAACACCTGCAAAATGCCTGTCATATATAGAAGGTCAAAAAAGATGTGTTTTATAGCTGAGCACAGTGGCACATGCCTGTTATCTCAGCTCCAGGGAAGTAAGAGCTGGAACATCAAAGGCTTGCATCTACTTAAGATGATGTCATAAAAATATATAAGTATACATATAGGCATATATACTATTTTTTTAAGAAATTATTTTAATATTCCCATGGGAGCAAATGTGGATTGTGTCATGTTGTAATGATCAGTCTCAGGGAATTTAACAGTACCCAGAGGCTAGTATATCAGAAACACATAGCTCAGAAAGCCACATAAAGGAAGAAAAGAGACTTACAGTCACCTTGGGTAATGGAATACAATGCAATGTCCTGAAGATGGAAACAAAACTAATCCCACTGCTTGTTTTAACCTGCTACTTTTCTTTTTGACAACAACTCTACACATATGTTTGAGGTTTTCTTTGTGATATTCTTTGTCATAATATCAGAAAGAAGGTTTTGGAGAAGGATTCAGCACCAGCCAGGGGCAGTGCAGAACTCTTAGTTTTGGTAACTTTGGAATAATTTTTCCCACTGGCCTAACCTGCACTTGCTCATTTGACAACTGCTCCTGAACCTCTTTGTGCACTTAGAAAGATATCCTTCCCTCCTTTACAAATATGTGATCAGGCTCTCCACAAGAGCTTCTAACTTCTCGGTTCTGACAAAGCGGCAGAAGGAAACATGATATTCATTCCTGGGTTTGTTTATAAGTTATTCTCAGGCCATGAAAATAGCATGGTCATGGATTCATCATTTTAAGCAAATTCCTTTTGCTTGAAAATAGAGTATGTTTAGTTCCTAGTACTAAGCTTATAAATCCTTGTGATTCCTTATTTGGAATTATCCTTCTGAGTTAAACTAGACCATAAAATCTGTAATGGGTCATACCAAACATGAACAGCACACTACCACTGCCCACCCAAAAAACAGAAGGGGGGTTCTAACTGCGGCATCTCAGCAGCAGCAACTAGTCTACTCCAAAGCGAGGCAGAAATCTTAAACCTTTTTGCTTTTGAATCTTAGTTTTGGATTGAGTTCAATGTCACATTAACAATGAAATCTATTTCATGTTTTATTGATGTAATTCCCTCTATTGTACATGATTTTCATTTATAAGATCCTGTTATGGTGAAGAGAACTTTTTATTCCATCTTACCATCTGCTTTATAAAGAAGATAAATATGCAAAGCAGAGCTGCCATGAAAGCTGCCTGTGTGTGGTCTGGGGCCTGCTCAGTGTAGACTCAAAGGGCTCGGACTCAAGGTGTTTCCTCCCACAAACACCCCTCACCTCTCCTTGCAAAACCTCGTTTGCAGGCATATTGACTGCTGCAGTTCAACAGCAATTTTAAATCTCTATTAAATATGTCCCCTAACAAAGGAGCTCTCATCCTTAGGCTTAACCATAAAAGAAAAATTCTTGGATATTCAAAGCATTACTGTGAGTAAAATCTAACATTTTTCTGTGACCTGTCAGTAAAAAGCAACCTCAGTGAACATTTTCAACGTTAGCAGAATGTCTGAGAATGAAAATGCGGATAAGACTAGAGACAGAAACCCAGCTTTTTTGAGTGTGTTTATATGCATGTGCTCTCGGGAACAACGAGCTGAGTCTATGAGCAAAAAAAGGGAGAGTACAGTGTACTAGCATAATCTCAAATGCTACAGGATTCTTAAGATAATCACAAAGCTCATGACAGCATATGAAGAGAGAATAAATTCTCTTTCAAAACAGGATAGCTAGCATCTGCTGGCTAAATGGAATAACCCAGGTAAAGGGAAATATATCAGTGTGTTTACAAATGACTTGTATAGAGCACACAGGTTTTGAAGTTTCATTGTGGAAACCTGGCTTCTTATTAAGAGAACACACATTTCAGCAGTCTTCTGGCTTGCAAAGCTATATGGAGGATCAGGCCGTTAGTTCAAGGTGATCAATGGATCAGACTTCCTGTTTTGAAGTCTTTTTGAGTGTAATGAATTAATAGCTAAACGTCAAAAACCAGTGTTTCATGATTCAAGCACCATATTCAGCCTTAGTTTCCATGGAGGTAATGTTATAAGGAGAATAATTTAGATATTTCCAATTAAGGTTTGCAGATGAAAGTTAATGTCCAAATCCTCAGCTGCCTATAAAGTGAGCTGGCGAAGAAGAGGCCTGCAGTTGCCTTCTTTGAAGTTCATTTTGTTTTCCAGTGCATCTTAGAATTGAGTTAAGGATGCAACTGGCTGGAGATTATTCTCTTAATGACAGCATGCTCTGGATCCAAACAATTTCTATTGGACAACATTCTTTTCAATAGCAGGATGGAATTATATTAGCTTAAAACTCCCTAAACACATTCCCGCACAGCCCTGTGTACAAATAGCCAGCCTCATATAACTGAACTGTAGAAGCAAACCAAACTTCTAAATTTATCTGAAATAAGCTGCGTGCCAGCCTTTGAGATTCCTTGCTGTCCAAACCACCCTTTGAACATGTTTGTCTCCCTCTCCTGACAGAAGAAAGGTTAAAAGTTGCATTTTAATGAGTCCAGCTGAGACAAGAATTATAAAATCAGATTCCAGGAAATCAATGAAGTAGGATAGTAAATAAAAACTAAAGGGCTGCATTTGATCAGAAATTACACTGAACAAAAGGTTTTCCCTCTGTAATCAAATTAGATTCTTAAATATGAACATGATCTCCATGTGGGAGATTGCGACACTTTTCTCAACAAGAATCATGAAATAAATACTGGAACTGACCAATTAAATATGAGTCTATAAATGAATGTTTTATGTTTTACTTTTTATGTTTTATTTTGTGGATGAATGAGGCAAGAAGCCCACAGTCTGGCAATATTTTCTTTAGCATAAATGCTTTGTAGTTTACTATGCAAATGAAATACAAGGCAAATGTTAGGTTAGAGACATGAGGTCATCACACACATACATCATATGACCAGGAATGTGTGCCTTTCCACTCAGGCGTCTCCTGCTTTTCTCCCGCTATTTCTGTTAGCATGTTTTCCAAGTTAAAAAACCAGTCCTAAAGATACCTGATAAGCTACGGTCGGATAGAAAGGGAGGAAGACCTCCCCTAGTAGTGGACTTGGAAAGGGGCAGGAAGGAGATGAGGGAGGCAATGAAGGAGGGGGCTATGGCTGGGATACAAAGTAAATAACTTGTGATTAATATAAAAAAATAAAATTAAAAAAATCTCTCACTTTCTGCAGGTTTGTGCTCCATGTTTTATCCTTTTAACGTAAACCTGAGCATATTCTCATCAGCTGGAGGGAAAAAGAAAATAAGAGAAGATATTTAGGGCACAAGGCAGAGCCAGGCAGGAGTGACAGTTTCCTGACACTTCACAAGGCAGATGCCTGGTCCATAGCTACTTCAATAAAATCAGTAGCAGAAGCAAAGAGGGAAGGAATTCAGCTATGAAAATGAAAATGGAACAACAAAAACACTAGTCCCTCCCTTAAATCATAGATACCCTTTCAACTGCTCTTTACATAGCAATTATGAGGAAAGGAAAACAAAATGAATTTAATAAAAGCTAAAGCTGAAAGCCAACTTCCATCCACCATGGTAGGCCCCTGCAGTTTCCACTGTTGTTTGCCATACATGGTCTGAGTTGCTGGGAGATGTCCCTGAGCCCTCAGCTTACTTTTCCTTTTCCTTGGGATATCAGGCTTTTTCAGGTGACCCACCAACCAAAGGAGGAGCAATTGCTGGAATCCTAAACCCCGAATCTCATTGCAAGTACATAAAATCCTATTGATATGAGGGAAATACTGGTTGAAAGAAACCAGGAATCTTGTGTGTTCATGCGCACAGAGGCAAAGTATTGGGCTGCAGCTAACTTCTGACATGACCTAGAGCATCGAGAGACAGCCGAACCTGTCCTTCCTTCTGATGGCAAGTGAGTTCTGTCTGGGGAGGCCCTTCCAGCAGAGCTTCTAGCTTCATGGAATCCCACCGCATGAGGCCAGTATACTATTGCCAAGAATGGACAGAGAAGGCAAACACTGTGCCTACTCTTGGAAGCCAAGCCCAAGAGCCTTGGCTTGTTTGTTTATTTCCTTATTTATTTACTTGCTAATTTATATAATTGTATAACTTTTATTATAAAAAAACCTTGTCACCCCCCCAAAAAAAAACTAAAACACACCCACAAATATTAACCATAAAGTTGATTTTATTTTTCTCTACCTCTGAGTAATACTTAGGATTAGAAGACACAGAACTGATCTCAGAAGTGAAAGGTCATTTTCTGATAAGTATAGGATACTTTCGATTTGCTTCTTTAGAGTCTCCTGGGACTCATTGTCTTTCTGTGATTTGAATAATAACCAAATATCCATGGTAGCTCTTTTGAGAAAAATAAAATTGAGAAGGCATTTGAAAAAAAAATCAGTTATTTATTAAAACATGGAAGAACTAGTCATAATATGTAATAAAATAGACTGTTTTATTAAAGGTAAGTCATTCCTTTGTGCTGAGATAAGAGTACAAACCATGAGGCTTTCTCTCTCCCCTTCCTGTCTCTCTTTTTTTTTTTTATAAAAACTGCATCTCATTTTATAAAAACAACATTAAATTACTAACAGCATGAATAATATTCTTCTAAGACTGAAACATTCCATCCTAGAGGAAGCTCTTTAAACAGGAAAATAAACAACTCAAGATAGCTTCAGGAAGTTCCTGAAACTGTTCAGATTCACTCTGCCCTCCCTGCCATAGTAAATAGTAAAATCTGAGAGTTACTCTCTGAAGAGTAGAGTTGAGTTGCAAAAAAGGCTCTCAGAATTGCCCAACCACAGAGAAGACTTTGAGATCGGACTGGCTGCCTGTAAGAAGCAGAAACCAGCCATGCTGCCTGGGAGAAGGTTAGACCTACCGAGTCTTGGAAACGGCAATCTCCAAATTGTTGTGCTTCCTTCAGACTGTGCTCTAGGTTCCCAACTTTTGTGAGCTATCCCCCATGCTCGAGTGGGATTTGGTGATGTAGCTCTTTCTGTGTAATTTCTGCCCTTGTATATAACCTCTCATCCATGCTCCTGTAAGTAAAACACAACCAAAATGTATTAGTTCAGCAACTCAGACTTTGGTGCCACCCATACTTTGGACTGTTGTGGAGTAAGTGAGTAGATGTGTGCTAAGTCTCAATAGAAAATATTTTGTCTTACCACATACCTAATGTGTTAGTCAGATCTCCCGGCAGTGTAACAAAACACTTGAGACAAACAGTTTAGAAGGAGGGATTTTTTTTGTTTTGGCTCAACTGTTAGGGTGGTGGTTTGTTGATTCGAGGTCTGTATTGAGGAAGGGCATCATTGGTCTGCTCACTTCAAGGTGTCTGTGAGGTAAACTAAGAGCTAGTGATGGGCCCAGGTTCCAATTTCCTTTCTAGGTCACACCCCCAGTGACTTGAAGACCCCTCACAACTAGGCTCTGACTCTTAGAGGAACTACTTATATCCCCGTATGACCCTAAGTTGACAACCAAGCCTTTAACACTTGGGCCTTTAGGGTTCATTTACGATCCAACGAAAACATCTCAACTCTTTAAACTTTTAAAAAATCCACTAACTTCATTAGGAATGCATTCCATAAGTACTAAAAATATAGGCTGCTTTATTTCCAGTCATCAACTATGTTTCAACAGAGGTGGAAGTCATGGCTCAATTCTATACCCTAAAACATTCTCTAGGTGTGCTTGGCTAGGTATTAACATTAGCAAACTCAAACAGAGATACCTCTTGATTTTGTTATCCTTGGCTATTGATTACTAACTCTATCCTTCCTGGCTAAGGACGTCTCCTATTTTAAATGACTGTAGATTAATAATCAATTTCAGTTACTTTCGTTGACTGCTGTATCTTCCTCACTCCATACTGAATGATGTTGGTACCTAAAGAGAGCATGTTAGTTCTTATTTCTGTGACAAATATTTAAGAAAAATCAACTAAAGATGAGCAGGCTTCCTTTGTCTCATAGCTTTAGAGGCTGTAGGCCATGATTAGGTATGGAGTAGTGGGTGTGTGATGGCACAGTGCATCATGGTGGGAGCACGTCATTCCATGTCATATCCAGGTCTGAAAGAGTTGAGCATCTCATAATCCCATTAAAGCACACATCCCCAATGATTAAATTTCATTCCTCTTGGCTCTTCTTCCCAAGTGTTTCTCCACTTATCAGCAGGTTCAGAAGCTAAGAAGAAAGCCTTTAGCATACAAGTCTTTGAGGACATTCAGATTTAAACTTGGGCAGAAGAGATGGACCATGGGATGTGAGATGGGAAAAATTTTGTACTCATGGTAGATGCTCAGGGTTAGAAGGAAAGAAAGTAGAAAGTAGGTACATTGTGTTACTAAAAACAGCTAGATAGTTCATGGAAGTAACATATTATTTCACTTGGAATAGTGTCAAAAGACCCAAAAGTTGTTATCATCTATTAAAAATACTTTTAGGGGTGGGAGAGATAGTTCAGTATGTAAGAGCTAATGCTGTGGAAGCATGAGGATTGGAGTTCAGACCCCAGCACCTATGTTAAAAGCCAAGGGTAACCATGTTTGCCTGTAATCTCTACATTATGTATGTGTAGGGAAAAAAACAGGAGGATGGATGGAGCTTGTTGCTCTTAAGCCTAGTTTCAGCTTCAGTGAAAACAAAGCTTCAGAAAAACAAAAATGTCTTAATCCTACCTTTCCCAGTCTTCAACTTTGGGACACAGATTTCTATTCTCTATGAAATGCTTAACTTTGGTATTTTGTTAAAGCAGTTCGAATGACACACATGCTTATTTCACAGGTGCAATCAGGTAATATATTAATCATACTATTCAGATATTTGCCATATACATTCTGGAAATTCAGAACGTACTTGCTCAGTTAGAATTTAGAGAAGAAGAGGGGAAGAGGAAGGACGGAGGCAGAAGAATCAAGTAATATAGTAGCAAAACAAAATAACAACAACAAAAAAATTCACCAAACTTCTGAGGAGGTGGCCCTAAATCTATTTTTGTCTTAGCTTGTTTAAACATAAAAGAATTTCTAAATAGCCTAGAAATACTAAAGGTTACTTGTATGTACGTCCATCTGTCTGTCTGTCCTTCTGTATATATGCATGTATACACGTATGTATTTATGACTGCATTCATACGTTTAGAGACAGGCTGCTGTCGTATAACCCAGAACACCCTGAAAATCACAATGTATGTCAGATCGCCATGAACCATCTGTCCATCCTCCCTCAGCCTACCCAGTATTGAGGTCATCGATATGTTTATAACCACACTCCAGCTTTTGCTATTACCTTACACTGATGAAAATCTGGTTTTCTTATGTAGGTGGTTGAGTGGATAGTCTGTGCAAATATACTTGGCCTTGCATGGTTGAGGCACCAAAATATTCTGTGAGCTCTGCCTAGCATGTGTGAATGGCTACAGCTATGGGCTCAATCTCCAGTATCACCAAAAAGAAAAATAAACTTAAAATGAATCAGTTGAATTTAAAGTAACTCTCAGGCTTTTAACCATGTAGTACTTCAGACTGGAAAACATAATTAAATTAGTCCATTAGCCTGGTATTATAGTTGCTTGGAAAAACTTTATTCATCCTCTCAATTTGTCAGTTAAAATTCCATAAAACTAAACCTTACTCAGTTTGTGTAGTAATAATATGACTACTTTATTACCTACTTTCTGATAAATATCTAATGGAGCTGATGCCAGACTTTCTTCAAAGAACACATGATCCTTTGTAGCTGGAAAACAACAATCTTACTTATCTCTAACTAAAAGCAAAGAGTGTTTTTTTTTTTTTAAAGTAATAGTAACGATGCAAACTCAACTTAGTGCATGCTGTGACTTGAATATTCTATGCCCTGTGAAGTCACATGTGTCAAAGACTTGGTCTTTTGAGTGGTGCCTCTGGGAGATAATGGAGCAGTAAGAGGACGGACTTCATGGGAGGTCTTTAGGGTATTGAGGTGTGCTTTGAATCAGCCTGTGGTATCTTATTCACGTCACCATCCCCTTTTCTGCTGTTCCATTTTTCTTGATGCACTGCCTGTGTCTCACCAAGAGTAGAAATGGGCCAGTTAGTAATTCATGGGCCTCACTATCTCAAATAATAAGAAAAAAAAAAGCCTTTACTCCAGTTAATTTTCCAAGATATTTTGCTATGCTATCGTGATGCTAAGCAACACAGTGTAAGTCAGAAGTCTCCTATCTAATCTGTAACAGATTGCAAGAGCCAACATCAAGGCCAAGCACATTGTTCTGTTTGTTTGAAGAGTCTCTGGGTACTCATCTTTGCTCAGAATATTATCCTCAGCTAGGGAGGAATTACTGAGTAGGTGGTTTGAGTCTGTCATTTTGACTTTCCTAACTTCTTGTTCTTTAGGTTTTATCAGTGGCTTCCCATACTCTGATAAAAGTTCAAGCAAAGGGGTTCCTGCCTCCATGAGGCTGGCTGCTGAGATGAGAATTGTGTTAAGGTAGAAATTGACAGTCATGCTTTCCTTTAAAACTTTCCCTGGAGTTTGAAAACTTAGTCTGGTGGGGAATTTTTCTTGACCTTAGATCTCTATCACATTCTCTGCAGAAATTAAGTTACAATAGAAGAAAATGTAACTTTACTCAGCAAGAGAAAAAGGGGGTTGTAAGTGGCAAACCCATTTTTTTCACACTTTCATGACTAAAATATATACTTTCAATAGTATTTTATAAAAGCTAGACTTTTTTGAGTAGAAAAAATGTGCTAGGAGAATAGAGCTCTGTTTACCCCACCAGGACAAGATGAACACACACCACCCACTCTGTGGCCCCTCGGCCTGGTGCAGTTCTAACTGCAGCTATATGGTGTTGCAGGGGTTTATCAGGATTCTGAGACATGATACACATAATACCACTAATAACAGTTAGAAGATGTTAAAGTCAAGAAAGGCGTTTCCCCCAGTATAACAATGTGTTTGATGGCTTTTATAACCCACTTGAGCGTTTCACTTAGAAGCATGGATGAATATCTCAGTAACTAGAGTTGCCCATTTCTTTTTCCTATTTTCATTACTAAATAGTATAAATCACCACAGTGATGAGCTGAATAAGCCCAATACTTCTAGCTGTTTTGAGACAAAGTCTGACATTGAAGCCTAGACTGTCTTCAGACTAATTAACTGCCTCAAACTCCAGCATTAACCATGTTTTATTTCAAGCGAACAATGCAATTGGTTTCTCATGTCTTACTTTCTCAGTGTTTGAGTATGAGAAGTCCATAGGGTGCTGTAATCTGTGAAACCTATATTATTCTTTGCAAATATTGAGAAAACAGAAGTGTATTTCTACAAAGATGAATAATAAGCTAACAAGTAGAACAAACATTTTCCCCCAACAAATGTGTCAAGAGAACTTTAAACAATTTTAATTCTGAGATAAGACTGCATATATTTACATATATCTCAGGCTTATCTGGAAGTCTTTAAGCATCCAGTGATAATCTTGAAGTCCTCATCTTCCTGCTTCTGCCTCCGAAGTGCTGGTATTATCAAGTCTTGAAATATCTGTTTTTACAAAACAAACAAACAAACAAACAAAAACCAGAATTGCTAAAACAATTCTGTACAAAAACAGATCATCTGGAAGTATCTCCATACCTGATCTCAAGCTATACTACAGAGCAATAGTAATAAAAGCTGCATGGTACTGGCATAGAAAGAGAATGATGGATCAATGGAATCAAATAGAAGTCCCAGAAATAACCCACACACCTACAGATATTTGATTTTTAACAAAGAAGCTAAAACAATACAATGGGGAAAAAAAGACAGCATCTTCAACAAATGGTGCTGGTCTAATTGGATGTCTACATATAGAAAAATGCAAATAGATCCATATTTAACACCCTGCACAAAACTAAAGTCCAAGTGGATCAAAGACCTCAACATAAAACCAAACACACTAAATCTGTTAAAAGAAAAAGTGGAGTAGAGCCTTGAAGTCATTGGTACAGGAGATAATTTCCTGAAAAGAACACCAATAGCACAAGCTCTAAGATCAACAATCAATAAATGGGACCTCATGAAACTGATAAGCTTCTGTAAAGCAAAGGACATTGTCATAACAAAATGACAGCCTACAAACTGCGGAAGGATCTTCACCAACCCTATATCTACCCTATATCTAATATCCAGAATACATAAAGAAATCAAGAAGTTAAAAAACAATAAACCCAATAATCAAATTAAGAAATGGGTATAGAGTTAAACAGAGAATTCTCAATAGAGGAATATCGAATGGCAGAGAAACACTTAAAGGAATGTTCAACATCTTTAGTCATCAGGGAAATACAAATTAAAAGGACCCTGAGATTTTACCTTACACCCATCAGAATGGTTAAGATCAAAAACTCAAGTGACAACACATGTTGGAGAGGATGTGGAGAAACCCTCCTCAACTGCTGGTGGGAATGTAAATTTGTACAACCACTGTGAAAATCAATCTGACGCTTTCTCAGACAATTAGGAATAGTGTTTCTTCAAGATGCAGCTATACCACTCTTACGCATATATCCAAAAGAGACTCAAGTACACAACAAGGACATTTGCTAAACCATGTTCATAGCAGCTTTATTAATAACAGCCAGAACCTGGAAACAACCCAGATGACCCTCAACAGAGGAATGAATACAGAAATTGTGGTACATTTACACAACAGAATATTACTCAGCAATTAAAAACAAGGAAATCATGAAATTTGCAGGCAAAAGGTGGGACCTAGAAACGATCATTCTGAGTGAGGTATCTCAAAAGCAGAAAGACACACATGGTATATATTCACTTATAAGTTGTTATTAAACATATAATATAGGACAAACATTCTAAAATCTGTATATCTAAGGAAGGTGGGCAAGAAGGAGGACCTTGGGTAAGATGATCAATCCACACTTCAACAGGCAATTGGGATGGACATAGGAAGAGGGAGAAAATAGGGAACAGGACAGAAGCCTACCAGAGAGGGCCTCTGAAAGACTTTACCCAGCAGGGTATCAAAGAAGATGCTAAGACTAAAAGCTGAACTTTGGGCAGAGTGCAGGGAATCTTATTAAAGAAGGGGAAGACAGAAAGTTCTGGGGGAGACAGGAGCTCCACAAAGAGAGAAACAGAACCAAAAAAAAATCTGGGCAAAGGGGTCTTTTCTGAGACTTATACTTCAACCCAGGACCACGCATGGAGATAACTAGAACCCTGCACAGATGTAGCCCATGGCAGCTCGTTGTGTTTTATACAGAGGGATCAGGGAATGTCTCTGACATGAACTTAGTAGCTAGCTGGCTCTTTGATCACTTTCCTGTGAGGGGGAAGCAACCTTACCAGACCACAGAGGAAGACAGTGCAGCCAGTCCTGATGAGACCTGATAGGCTAGGGTCAGATGGAAGAGGAGGACCTCCCCTATCAGTGGGACTGGGGGAGGGGCATGGGAGAGAAGAGGGAGGGAGGATGGGATTAGAAGGGAATGAGAGAGGGTGCTAGAGCTGGGATACAAAGTGAATAAACTGTAATTAATAAAAAAATAAGAAATAAAAACCTGTTTTTAATAAGTAACAACCCAATGTTAAGTTCCCCCCTCCCTGTCTCTGTCTCTCTCTCTCTGTTTCTGTGACTATTTCTTATTAGACAGGGCCTTTCAAAATAGCCCCGATTTACCGGGTGGTACTTCCAATGTAGGCTAGACTAGCCTCAAGCTCATGGCAGTCTTATTTCCTCCACCATTTAGACAGAGTGAAACTTCAGGCATGAGCCACCATACCTGTTTTGTCATCAGTTTCGGTGATACTGATTGTGAAATTTGAACTCCTAGGTATGTAGACAACAAGGTAAGTGTTTCTTTGCTTATTACTGTGAACACACATTAGTGCTCGTTTCTCCAAAACTTTGAATTATGTAAAACATATATAACTAACTTTTTCTTTATTCTTTTCTGGAGACAATGGTAGTGATATAGGTGTGAATGTGGAAAAGGAAAGGACAGGCTGAGATGCAGAGTAGAGGGGTCAAGGTGAGAAAAGGACTGGCTTGATGAATACAAAACAGGAACGACTCTGAAATTTAGTAGTGAAGATAATATTTTAATGCAACAGAAATCAAAGTCAGTCTAACACCCGATTTCCTTATTGCCTCATTTGTGTTGGGTTCTGTATGGTGTTCTTAGTTTTATTTTAATGCTTAGTACAATTATTTATTTATTTGTATGTGGGATGGTCAGTTGATATACTTTGACATTTTTAATCTTCTTTAGTGTACCTCTGTAAATTATTCTAATTAATTAGGTAGAACCTTTTAACAAGTGTTTTCAAAGCTTTTGCATAAGAAAATCCACATGCATTTTACGAATTATTGTAACACGTAAAAATAGGCCAAGTTGACTTTCAGCAATTGCATTCTTCCAAAAGCTGAGCTGAATCCCCTGAGAACAACACTGACGTACCAAGTCATACAGTTTTTCTTGGCGAGTTGTGCAAATAAGACAGGTCCAAATATGCAAAACCAACTTCTCTAAAGGCATTTCTACAATCTTAACAAAGTGAAACCAATTTTAAGCTGCTTTAACAACAAAGCTGCCATTGAAGTAGTGTTTATATAGTCCAGGGCCTGGTTCCACCAACCACACTAACCAATCTGTCCCCAAGAAACAGTCCTTGACATCAAGTAGAACAAGCCAGCGACTGTGCTCTTGACACTCTGCAGAGGACCAGCGCATTTGTTCATTTACAACTTTGTTCTGTGAAGGACTTGACTAGACCTACAAATCTCAGAATAAATAGTGAATGAATCAAGATGATGGCAATGACATCAGAGACAATATGTTGTTTTGGGGTGGGAGATACACAGACCTGCACATTGGTGGAACTTCTGCTTGGGTCTAAATTACCTAAGGGAAGAGGAAAGGAAGAATAAAAAAAGGGAGGGGGAAGGAGAAAGGATTGGGTAAAGGAGTGAGAAGGGAAGTGGTAGGGAGGGGGAGGAAAGAAAGAAGGAGTCACAGGGAGAGATGGGATGGGGAGGCTTTGAAAAAATATGTCTTATTGTTGTTTTTTTGCTGTTGTTTTTAATTTTTAACTTATTATTTATTATAATTTATTAACTTTCTATCCATGCTATGGCCCCCTCCCTCATCTCCTCCCAATCCTTCCCTTCCTCCCTCTTCTCCCCCTATGCCCCTCTCCAAGTCCATTGATAGGGGAGGTCCTCCTCCCCTTCAATCTGACCCTAGCCTATCAGGTCTCATCAGGACTGGCTGCATTGTCTTCCTCTGTGGCCTGGTAAGGCTGCTCAGCCCTCAGGGGGAGGGGATCAAAGAGACAGCCACTGATTTCATGTCAGAGACAGCCCCTGTTCCCCTTACTGGGACACTGATCTTCTCCTTCAAAACAGAGGGGAACAGGACATTCACGTACAGTCACATGACAGGAAAGTCTTTATCATACAGTTGTCACAGGAACGAAGACTGCCTGACATTGCAGAAAGGCCATGTGACAGGAACAGCACGTGCTTTAAACAATGGTAACAGAATGCACTATGACTGGAGAGATGACTTCGTGGTTAAGAGCGTGAACTGCTCTTGCAGAGGCCCCAAGTTTTTCTACCAGTGCACACGTGGGGGAAGGGGGAGTAATCGCAACTGATGCAATACCCTCTTCTGGATTTTGTAAGGAACTGCACTCTAAGGTAAAAGCCCTTACTCACCCACATATCTATAATTCTTTAAAAGAAGGAAAAATAGAAAGACCTGGAGGGTACAGGAGCTCCAAAAGAAGACCAACAAAGCCCCCCCCCCAAAAAAAAAACCCACTGGTCCTGGGGACCCTGCAGAGACTGATACACCAACCAAGGACCATACATGGAGAGGACCTAAAACCCCTGCTCAGATGTAGCCCAAAAACTCAGTCACATCTTATTGCTTAATCACAGTTATCTTGAGAATTAAATCAACTAGTCATTCATTTAGGGACACTTTTCTAAGACCTGAATGGGGAAACATGCACGTGGTACTCTGAATTTCTGGAAATAGCAAATCTCACACAAATGAACCCTAGTATTTCTCAGTAAGATGGTTGGTTGATATGGAAGGAAATTCTCCAAGAGTCTACTTAAGTATTTTGATTGCTCTGAGTCAGCACTGTGTCCAGAAGGGACTTCCCAAAACCTCGCTTCATTTTTACGGAAGTCCCTTTACTGTCTAGAGATTATTTAAACCATTGACTCTAAAAAACTTTGGCATGTGGTAGGCTGAGGTGAGTAGGTGTCTTCCTGACACACGCTTAGTGTGATAAACTGATTGACACTAGAGTGAACATTGTCCACAGATAGGAAATGTTGACTATAGATAGCTACATGCATTGTCCACAGATAGGAAATGTTGACTATAGCTACATGTCAGTTGTCTTCTTTGGCTATATGTAATAATTCAAACATAGTAATTATTTTAATTAACTTATTTTTGTTTAGTGCTTGTTAATCTGTGTATTTATTATTACCTGAATTTCAAAGAGCTGAGAATGGGTAATGGAGTCTTTTTAATTATGGCTCTCCAGAGTTGCTGTGCTGTTTACAGGGCACAGCACTTAAGCTATCATATACAGTATGTTTTCTATAGTAAAGTGAAACTCAGAGGTTTGCATGTGAAATGAAAGGAAATTTAGTTTTGGAGAAATTTCTCTTTAATCATCTCAAAACTTCTAAAGGACAATTAATCATGTAGCACTAAGAGTTTTCATCAGCAGATAAAACATGTAGGAACCAATCTCCCTTCTGCTGTTTATTTTATAGGGATTAGTTAAGAGTAAATCTTGGTTTTGCTTTAAATTATTGTTTCTTTACACTAACTGCTAAAAATACTCTTTCTGGATATCTCTCAATAACATTTCTTTATAACCTGTACCCAACTATTACATAAAAGATTAGGACTGTAAGTTTCAATGACAATGAATGATGTTGAAGAGATTGAGAAACGGGCTTCCTGGATCTTTTTTGGGGTTCAGCAACTGAGAGTCTGCTTTCCACCCTCATGAGTATGTTAAAAGACAGGATGAACTCAGGGTTTGGTCTGAGTGTTCCTGTGATGAGCAGCTGACTACTATATTACACCTTGCAATCGATACTTGGAGTAACACTTGGTACATATAGGCAATTTAATAGCCTGGACACTAGTCCTCTGTGCCTGTGGTTTAACATGCAGAGTTTACCCTATGGTATGGATCTTGAATGTCTTGTAGGGGATGTACATTAAAGTCTCCCTCAGCTTTGCTGCTGGGAGGTGGCAGAAGCTCTACAAATGCAACTTGGTTCTAAGTTCCCACGTTTGTGACCTTCAGGGAAACTATGCAGCACTTTACCCTCCTCTCTGCTTTTGGCTTTCAGGCTGTCCTAAGGTGAGCATGCAAAAGTCAAGGTTGTGATGAACCTGGTATGGATTGTACTTGGAACTGGTGGTCCTAAGTGGATCCTGTTCTAGCCTTTGCAATATTCCAAAGTTTGCAATGTCCTGGATGAAAAGGGGCAACACTCAAGCTGTGCTCCATCTAGACTGTAGGAATAGTAATCAGAACTTCAGTTAGGGCAAACGTTGAGTGGTAAGCATCTGGGATACACAGGCACATTCACTCACTCGCTCACACAAAGACTTGGGAAAAATAAGCAAAACATTATTGGAATTTGGTTGATTTCAAAGTAGAGAAACGGAGAGAAGTAATTGGCTTTAAAACCCTAGCAGCAGAATTATTACCCAGGGAGTTTGAAATATGAAATGATAAATATGTAGTCAGCACCGAGACCCTTCACTTCGGACTTGCCAAGTGGATTAGAACACTACTGGAAGATATAGGTTCAGAGGGACTTGTTTTCTTGCTGGAAAGGGCAGCTCCTAGATTCTAGAAGAGCCTTCAGAAAAGGAAGACATTATCCTGAAAATCTCTGCTCTAGAGATCTTTCAAGGAACACCAAAAGATGCCCCTAAACTAATAATCTCCACTTTTGTAATTGAACAGTTTTAAGACTTTTTTTTTCAAACAAAAGAATGCATTTTATTTAATTTTTTAAGGTTTACAATCATTTGGACACACTGTACTTTATTTTTTAATTTAATTTTATTAATTACACTTTATTCACTTTGTATCCCCCCATAAGCCCCTTCCTCCTCCCTTCCCGGTCCCACCCTCCCTCCTCTTTCACGAATGCCCTCCCCAAGTCCACTGGTAGGGGAGGTCCTCCTCTCCTTCCTTTGGATCTCAGTCTATCAGAACACATCAGGAGCGGCTGGATTGTCATTTTCTGGGGCCTGGTAAGGCTGCTCCCCACTCAGGGGGAGGTGATCAAAGAGCAGGCCAATCAGTTCATGTCAGAGGCAGTCCCTCTTCCCATTACTATGTAACCCACTTGGACACTAAACTGCCATGGGCTACATATGTGCAGGGGTTACCTAGGTTATCTTCATGCCTGGTACTTGGTTGGAATATAAGTCTCTGAGAAGACCCCTGTGTTCGAATTTTCTGGTTCTGTTGCTTTCCTTGTGGGGTTCCTGTCCTCTCTAGATCTTACTATTTCCAACTTCTTACATAAGATTCCATGCACTCTGCCTAACAGTTAGCCATAAGTCTCAGCGTCTGCTTTGATAGTCTGCAGGGCAGAGCCTTTCAGAGGCCCTCTATGGCAGGTTCCTAGGTTGTTTCCTGTTTTCTTCTTCTGCTATCCATCCTCTTTGCCTTTCAGGATGGGAATTGAGTGTTTTAGTCAGGGTCCTCTCTCTTGATTAGTTTCTTTAGATGTACAGATTTTAGTAGGTTTATCCTATGTTATATGTCTATATGAGTGAGTATATACCGTGTGTGTCTTTCTGCTTCTGGGACAGCTCACTCAGGATGATCCTTTCCAGGTCCCACCATTTACCTGCAAATTTCACAATTTCTTTATTTTTTATTGCAGAGTAATATTCCATTGTGTAGATGTACCACAATTTCTGCATCCATTCTTCAGTTGAGGGGCATCTGGGCTGTTTTCAGCTTCTGGCTATTACAAATAAAGCTGCTAAAAAAACATGGTTGAGCAAATGTCCTTATTGTGTACTTGAACCCCTTTTGGATATATGCCTAGGAGTGGTATGGCTGGATCTTGAGGAAACACTATTTCTAGTTGTCTGAGAAAGTGCCAGATTGATTTCCAGATTTTAAATAAGTCTATTGCTGCTTACACAGTATACATGCTAAGGCCCCTCATGTGATTTAAAATGGTGCAGTTTGGTAAATTTTGCTTATGTGATCTCTGTTCTGCCAGTTCCCGTGTATTTGAACCCATATGACACAGCAGAGTGACAACTGCAGAGTCAATAACCAAACTGGAAGTTTGCAGCCAGTTTGGGAATTTATAGTGAAGCAAATCCTGAACTAAGTATGTTTGGAATGTCAGTAAAATTGGATTCATTTAATTTTCAGATTTGGATTAATGCACCATGAATAATCTCCACTTAGATTTTAGAAAGAATTTATTATGTAATTCATTATTAATTTTTAGAAGTGTTTGTGATACCCAATTTACAATTGATGAAATGCTTCATACATGTAATCATAATGTTGTACATACTAATGAGCTACTATGTGATTCCTTGATATATAAAATATATTTTACAATGTCTAAATCTGATAAACATAACTTCAGACATCATCAGTTTGTTACATTGAAAACGTTCAGGACCTTTTCTCCTTGCTACATGGAACGGGTGGAATTCACTGTTTACCGCATTGACACTCCCAAGCAATGTCGCCAGACAGCTCCCGCCAGTGACTTAGCATAGTTTTCAAACATTACATTCAAATTATAGTTTTCAAAACCTGAATACAAGAGCAACGGGTCAGGAAAATACTGAGGAATGTTGGCAAAGTCAATTGTTGTTTGCCAGTAGAGAATTCAGTGTGTGCCTTGGTGATGGGTAGTTGCGAAATGGAATATTGTCTTTCACTCAGTGGGAAAAATTCTTCTGTGCTCTAATTGGAACGGAACCTAAAGTAGAAGAGAAAGAAACGAAACACATGATAAAGAACGCTTGGAGAACAGGCATCCTTTGTGAAGATCATGGACAGAGGAGGCTTTGGGCTTGGCCCGTTTTCTCACCGGCCTGCACAGATGCACAGTTTTACCATTGCATAGACAGGGTTCGCCAGTGAACCTGCTGCCTGGGCTCCACAATGAGGGAGGGAACACATCCTTCCCATGGTCTCTCCAGGGAAGTATGGAGGGCTTCGACCACTTAGTTAGACCCTATGAGACAGAGCTTCCAGCTTTGCGGGCTCATTTTAAACAAGTTAAGTAAGTTATTTCAGTAGAGCTCAAAAGGAATTTCAGATGGATGAACTCTGATATCATTAGAGGACCTGATTTAATTTCTCTTCTGTATAGATCACAATGAAATCTAAAATAAAACTCTAAGCTCCTTTTTGTTTAAAATTTTATGTATTCAGTGCCAGTCCCGTGACATGTAAAACTTCACTTCTAATCATAGTCTTAAAAAAACTATTGAATTCTCTCCCAACAGTGGTTAGAACCTTGTGTAGATGGTGGAAGTTGCTATATTAATCTTCCTTCTCCTCCTATATCCTTAGAAATTCACAGTATATTTTCGGTTCTTCGTTGCTTATTTTGTTTTGTTTAGTGATGGGAGTTGAACTTAGGGTCTTCCACATGAGAGCCAGCAATTTATTAGTGAGCTACACCCTAGCCCAAATGTGCTCATTTGTGATGTCCTAGATCATGGAATCAGTTTGATATTTACTTATAGTACAGGGTGGAAAAAGTACCTAAATCCTGTGACTAACATCATTAGATGTTTAACAGATAATGGCAACACACTATTAAAAGAAAAAAAACAATCATTTGCTCAATGCATGGCTCCACTGTTATGGATGGCAACAAACAACAAGGAAATGAAGAAGGAAAGAAAGGTGTGTTGTGTTAACTAAGATGAGAGTGTCAAGGCTGAGAGGAGTGGACAGGAGGAAGGGGATGTTACCTTAGCACTGGAGGAAGTTTATTTAAACTCTCATGCTTAGAGTCATCCGGGTTGATGCAGGCTGTCGTCATACATTCACAGAGCAAGAGCTGTGAGCCCCTGCAATTTGTGCTTACACCTGGCAACATCATTGACTCACAGTGATCCTGAGTAGCAAAGGCTTGCTTACTGTTAACATTGACAGTAGGCAGGTGCCAGGACGGAAGACCTCCAGGAATCTTCAGGTCACTTGATCTCAGCTCTGCCTTCTTTACTGAGCCCACTGGGAGCCATTTATAACAGCTGCTGAAAAAGCAAGGGCACTCCTGCATGGTGAGAGGCAGTCACCCCGAGAAAGACGTTCAGACTTCCAGCTCTGTAAGGCACACTTTGCTAATAAGCCTGTGGAACACCACAGGCCTTCAGAAAACATACATCAGTGCCAACTGCTTTATTACACGACATTGCCAGTAGCAGACACCTGCAGAGAAGTTTTCTGGTTTTAGAACACTTTTTTTTTTTTTTTACATATTTGTATCTTTTGATGAAAGATTTTATACCAGGTCGCCTCCCACAGCTCGTTCTTCACAGCTGAGCCCATAATTCATACTCTGTTGCATGCTGTTAATTGGCAACGCTGAAGGGCTCTTTAACTTGCCAAATAAAAATACAAACTATTACTTTGAAAAATAAAAGAAAGATAATATTTATTCTTGGTTTTTCCTCATTTTCTTAGAATAACCAGGAAGATTCTCTGAATTTTTCATCATTAATATGCATCCAGAGAGCTAGATAGAGGCATTCAAGGTGTATAAAACTCTTCTTACTGTGATGATTTTGAATTAAACAAAATACCGACAAGTTAATTTTAGAAGAATTATGAAGTAACTCATATTTTAATGTTGTGAGCACATTACATTAAATTCGTAGCCACCTCTCATGGCCTTGTAGGCTCTACTTAGGCCCCCCGTATCTCAGTTAGGGAAAGGGGTTGAAGAAGAATTTCTACACTTGATTGGGTGTTCACGTTGATACATTTGCATAAAAATTCCAGAAAATCAGTCCAACATCCTGCTTCAAGTATCATTAAAATGTTCCAATGTTTGAGAATGTTCTTATACACGGAACACATCAATCCAGGAGATGAATTTAAGCATATCCGGTTGAGTGTGTCCATCTGGATGTGACTCCATTGGCTGCACATGAAGAATAGCACTTTAAAATTGAAGAATTTAATCCTGGCAGCCATTCAGGCACAGGCTGCTAGCTTCTCAAGGGGCAGATAGTGGTTTCAAGGCTCAATAAATAACGCAGGCTTTTAACCTTGTTTTCAATTGAAAACATTTCTCTCCTAATAAATGTCTACACAATGTGTGCAGCCCCTCTCTTCCTGCAGCTCCACACAATCCCGAGGACACAGTGCAGTCCCTTGGCTACCACACACTTTGACATACAAACACCACCCAGGGAATCGGAAGCATCTTCTCCACCCTGCACTGAAGAGGCTCCCTAACCCCTGTGTTCAGATCCAGAGACTCTCCGCTGCCCCTCCAAACCAATTTTAAAATAATCAGACTAAATTCTAAGTCTTCACTGACCTGAGGGTGTAATTCATCGGAGATGGGCCCAGCTGTGGCTGCTTATTACATGTTTTGGGTAACGATATGCATTTTTCTCAAAAAAATATGTGAAGGAAATACTTGTTGTATTTCAAAATGTGTGTGTGTGTGTGTGTGTGTGTGTGTGTGCATGCTCATCTCTGTCTCTTTGTCTCACAGTCTCTTTATCTCTCTCTGTCTCTGTCTTTGCCTTGCTGTGTGTGTGCGCGTGTGCCTGTGCATCTGTGTCTGTGTCTGTCTGCGGGATTTTGTCCTCGTGAATGCAATACCCATGAAGACCAGAGGGTGTCAGATTCCTTGGAGCTGGCATTTTGAGCAGCTTTACTCCTCTTAAAGAAGGTACCAGGAGCAACAGTTAATGAGCATTACGAGCAATGATCATCTGAAGTAAAAAGCTATTGTCCCATGATGGTTTACATTTTATTTCCTTGAATAAGAATTCTTTTCACATATGTAAGCTATTTTTATTTCTGTGATTATTCTGTTCATGTTCTAGGCCCATCTTGCCAACATTTTAGAACTCATACGTAATTTTTAGTTTTAACTGACTAACTGAAAACCATTCATTACATACTAAGTATTGTTTTGAAATATGTTTACACCATGAAACCATTTATCATACCTAATTAGCACATACTTTACCTCATGTAATTTCTGCAGTAATAAATTATACTTGAAATCTACTGAGAAAAATTTAAGACTATCATAAACTATAGTGACGTTAACTACAAACTACAGTGACGTTGTACAATAGTTTCCAGAATTTATTTCTCAAAATTGTGAGTGAATTTTGCCCTGTTTAGCCAATGATTTACATAATATCACCTCGACCATCCCCAAAGCCTTGGTAACACCATTTTATTACATGCTTCTGTGTGGAGGATCACTTGGAGTCCTCTGTTTGTGACTACCTTATTTTTGAAAACAAAATGTCTTTTCCGTTTATCCATGTACACCAGAGGACAGACTTTCCTTTTTGAAGGAGGTACAGCATTCTACTTGGAATTCAGTCACATTTTCTTTGTAATGAGAATGTAGGCTGATTCTTAATCTTGGCCACTAGGTGCACAGCTGCAGAGAGCATGGGCATGGTGATAGCTGCTCTGTGTGCTGACGTAATTATTTTTGGAATGATGCTCAGTGAGGGGACTGGCCTTGCATGGTGTATGGTCTATAGTGTGATAGTATTCTCTACTGTCCACCCTGCTTTGCATTGTCTCCAGTAGTGTGTCAGGGTTCCCTTTTTTGCTATCTCCTTAACATGTTTTATCTTTTATCTTTCTGGCAGCAACCTTGCTTTCACAAATATGAAGATGTTCTGCTACACAGTTTTGTTCACTGATCTGATGATTAGTGATACGAGGTGTTTTTATAGACTTTTGGTGCATGTGTGTTTAATTGAGAGATTCCTTTCACCTATCTACAATCAGTGTGTCCTTATCACTCATTTAGTTATTAACTTCTTATTGGATAGATGGTTGTGAACATTTCCCCATCCTGACTGTGGTCTCTTCACTTAATTAATTCTTCCCTTTGCTCTACAGAAGCAATTTAGTTTAATGTACTCCTATCTCTATCTACTTGTTGGACATTATCCCCTGACATTTCTTCATTCTTTTTCATCTTTTTTTTCCCTATTTCCTTTCTGACTCTACATTTTCAAATAATCTATCTTTGAGATTACAGATTTTTCCTTCCACTTGACCAGGACTGCCAATGTTCCCTACAGAAATTTCTATTTCACTTAATTGTGGCGATCAGCTCCAGATTTCCAAATTGATGCTTAACAATTCCAATCTCCTTGTTAAAGTTTTAGATTTTGTCATTATTTGCGCCTGATGTTTTTGGATGGTTTTATATATTTTCGTGGTTCCATGAGACAGTTTCCCTAGGTAATTGTTCTTAAAGATCAGGCAGACTGCTGTGTAACTCCATGTTTTTGTTTCAACTCGTGGAAAGAGGCCCTGCTCCTTCGGTGTTTTTCATACGCTTTGTTATCTTATTTTGAGCTTTACATAATTAAATGAGGGGGTCCTATTTTATCCTTTCAGACTGTGTGTTTCTGGGAGAATACTTAATCAGACAATCTGTCAAAGGACTCTTATCTAATTATTTGATGATCCCCATCAGGGCTTGCTACTGGGTTTTGCAGGCAGGCTAGCTTGATGCATAAGACTTTCCAATCTGGAAACTGCAAGGCCATTCTGCCCTGGAAAAGGCCTGTAGATTACATCAGCAGAGATGGCCTTGAGTCTGCACCACTAAATACAGAGCATCCAGGGTGGATTTGGAGGTTTATTTTCCGGGGACAGCCGGAAGTCTGGGAACACGGGGAAGTAATTCTGCCTGTCCCTCATGGTGCAGAGCTTGTGTTGATCTGAAAGTAAAGTCCAGTGTTCATTTTCTCTTCTTTCTCCATGAAGCTATTCCTCTGCATGTACTGTCTGCCATCTTGTTTCCATTGCTTTTTTGCTTGCAATATTTTTATCCTAAGCTTTGAATTTTTTCATTCTAAGGAAATTTTAACCTCTACTCTTAACTTTAAACTTATAAAGTACGAAGTTTTCTCACATACACTTTTGCATACTTATTTATTTATTACAATTATAAGTATCTGTATACTTTAATTTAGTTCAGCATTCTTTAAATTAGGGCTGGAGAGATGGCTCAGCTGTTAAAGGCTAAGCTCACAACCACAAATATTTTCATTTTGAATTATGTGCATCTATGTATATCTGTATGTGAGTTTGTGCACATGAGCTCAGCACCCACAGACTCCAAAGGTGCTGGGTCCCCTGGAGCTGTAATCACACTGGCTGTGATCTACTGTGGGCCCAAGGAACCAAAACCAAAGTATTGTAAGAGCAATGGGCTCTTAACCACTGAACTGCCTCTACTAACCTGTAATTTGCAAACTTTGCATTTTATTAAGCACTTAGATAAGAAATAACTTTGATTTAAATTATTTTAGCAAAATAATAATTAATAATTACCAACTCTATTATAAATTACTGCGATTCTAATTTCAAGAGCTACAGAATTCACACATACACACACACGCACACACACACACAACTCTACTGACCAATATTCTTTATGAATATAACTACAAAAATATCCATTAGAATGCTGAATACAGAAAAAGGAAAAAAAGAGTGTTAATTCTTCACTCCCAAGAATGGTTCCCAAAAGGGAAGGACATCTCTGAGACAAGCTGGAGACCTTGGACAGAGTAGGCTCCAGGGAGGATATGGGGGTGACTCCAGCTGAGACTCCTACTGCAGGGGGACACGGAGAATGAAGGGGTCACCTCCTAGCCAGAAGGGACTTCCGGTAGAGGAAGGGAGACACCAGCCAAACCATAAAACCTTCACCTTCGACCCAAAATGTACCCCGCTTACAGGATGTGCACATCTAGAAATGGAGCAGAGAAAGAGGAAATGGCCAACCAATGACTGGCCCACTGATACCCACCCCATAGGAGAAGCCACCTCCTGACACTATTAATAATACTCTGTTATGCTTTCAGACAGGAGCCCAGCATGACTGTCCTCTGAGAGGATCTACCGAGCAGTGGAACAAAACAGATGCTGAGACCCACACAAAATATTAGTCAGATTTAGGGGAGTCTGGAGAAGTGTGACAAAGGATAGACAGGTAAGGAGGTGACCATAACCCCTCCAGAAGACCAACAGTGTCATCTAACCTTGGCCCATATGGGCTTACAGTGACTGAAGCACAAAGTAAAGAGCATGCTTGGGCTACTTAGACCCATGACACATTTGTAACTGATGGGCAGCTTGGTCCTCTTGTGAGTCTCCTAGCAACAGGGGGAGCATGGGTCATATCTAACATGGACTCGGGAGCCTGCTTTGGGATAGCTCTCCTCTTGCTGGGCTACCTTGTCTGGTCTCAACAGAAGAGGATATACTAAGTCCTGATGGACCAGGGTGGGCTTGTGTGTTAGGGATCGTCTTTTCTGAGGAAAAGGGGAGGGGAGAAGGCAGAAAAAGGCAGGAGGGTGGGACCAAGAAGAGAGGAAGGAGGGGGCTGTGATCAGGACACAAAACAAATAAATGAATAAATTTATTGAAAAAAAAAAAAAAGAATGTTTCCCAAATGAAATTGGCAGCTTTGCAGGACAGTAGATCAACATGAGAGAATTAGTTGGATTTTTTTTCAATGTTACCAGCAAGTGTTTGGAAAGAAGTGATTTTATTTTATTTTACAATTAATTTATTTTTTATTAATTACAGTTTATTCACTTTGT
The DNA here is from genome assembly GCA_010120015.1 of Rhombomys opimus. Classification (NCBI taxonomy): domain Eukaryota; kingdom Metazoa; phylum Chordata; class Mammalia; order Rodentia; family Muridae; genus Rhombomys; species Rhombomys opimus. The sequence continues at coordinate 739,174 of REGO01000368.1, forward strand.
ATCCCAGCTGTAGCTCCCTCCTTCATCCCCTCCCACTCTCACCCACACTCCCTCATCTCCTTCCATGACATTTCCCAAATCCACTGATAGAGAACCTCCTCCCCTTCCCTCTGACCTCAGCTATTAGGTCACATCAGGACAGGCTGCATTGTATTCCTTTGTGGCCTGGTAAGGCTGTTTTCCCCTTCAGGGGGAGGTGATCAAAGAGCCAGCCACTGAGTTCACTGTCAGAGACAGTCTCTGTTCCCCTTATGGGGGAACCAATTTACATAGATGTAACCCATGGGCTACATCTGTGGAGGGATTCTAGGTTATTTCCATGCATGGTCCTTAGTTGGGGTATTAGTCTCAGAAAAGACCCCTGGGGCCATATTTTTTGGTTCTGTTGCTCTCCCTGTGGGAGTTCCTGTCCTCTCCAGGTTTTAATATCTCCCCTTTCTTTCATAAGATTCCCTGCACTCTGCTCAAAGTTTGGTTATGAGCCTCAGCATCTGCTTTGATACCCTGCTGGGTAGAGTCTTTCAGAGGCCCTCTGTGGTAGGCTCCTGTCCTGTTCCCTGTTTTCTCTCTTTTCCTATGTCTGACCTGTTTGTATTTCTGAGTGAGGGCTGATCATCTTACCCAGAGTCTTCCTTCTTGTTTAGTTTCTTTAGGTGTACAGATTTTAGTATGTTTCTCCTATCTTATAATATCCCCTTATAAGTGAGTATATACCAGGTGTGTCTTTCTGCTCCTGGGATAGTTCACTCAGGATGATCTTTTCTAGTTCTAACTTTATTTGTAATAGACAGAGTCTGGAAACAACCCAGATGTCCCTCAACTGAGGAATGGATACAGAAATTGTGCTGTATTTACATAATGGAACACTACTTAGCAATTAAAAACAAGGAACTCATGAAATTTTCAGGCAAATGGTAGGAACTAGAAAAGATCATCCTGCATGAGGTATCCCAGAAGCAGAAAGAAGTGATTTTAAATGATAGCAATAAGAATGAACATTCTAAGCTAAGGAATACTTAGAAATAAATTTTTAAAAATCATGTAATATTTTAATAATTAAAAAGACCAAATTATTGCCAAAGTAGAGTAAGGAAGTAAATGTGAGTTTGTGCATGTGAGTGCAGTACCTACAGAATCCACAAGGTTTTGGAGCCCCTGGAGCTGGAAGCATAAACTATGAGTGTATTAGTACTGGAAAGTTAAAGGATCAAAGTCATTAAGATGTCAGTTCTCCATAATGTTGATTGAGGAACCCAGCAATTTTAAGGTAATTGACACAGGCTGTTTTGAAAGCCTTGAAAAGTCGCATCCCATGCAAGTTCCATCATCTCCAGTGCACTGAGGGTTAACAAGACTAGGGTTCTCCTTGACGAACTCCAAGCTATGGTGTATGTAAAGCTGCAATAACCGGGACAAGTTAAATACTAAAACAGGACCAACGAGTCCTGGGAAGAGAGCACAAAATAAACTTTTTTCACAAATGTGTCAGCGTAACTTTCCCTGCTTCTCCTAGCACTTCTATACTGAGTTTTTTTCTGCTTGTTGCCAAGAGAGTCATAACATCTTCTAGCTAATTAGTAACAGTGAGAATAAGTTTTTCGTTTTTCTGAACCTCAGTGTTTTAAATCAATTATCTTATTGTTTTGTATCTTCGTGGTTTAAATCAGCTATCTCATGGACAATGCCAAGTTAGCTCTAACTGCCTTAAATTATTAAATCTAACAGTTTCTTTCTTCTATTAGAGAATGTACATTTCTTTTGCACTTGGATTTTAGGCATATCAATAGTTTCTATTATTTTACATCTATCTGCTTTTCCTTTTTCTATTTTGCTGCATCCTTTTGGATCAGTCTTTTGTTATTTTTTCATATTTCTACATTTAAAATCTGTTTTATTGTAATTACATTCATATAGTTTTCAGTTGTTGTTTTGCAGCAGAAATATGGCCAAATGCAGCCTGCCATCTATCCTTGCAAATTAAAATCTCCTAGTGGAAAGCCATGCCCATTTGTTCCCTCACCCAATGGCTGCTGGCTTTGTTACAAAAGCAGAGCTAAATTTTATAGAAGCCACCTGGCCATGAAACTTGAAATATTATCTTTTCTCTATTGTCTCATTTTCTGACCACTGCTGCAGAAGGCGGTGCTACATATATTGAACTTAGACTAATTACGACAACATTTTTAGTTCCATGCATAAAATATATTATCCTCATTGGTCTAGCTCTTCTGCTTCTGAGGATTAAGAAATGGAACTAAAATCAGAAATGAATGTAGCAGGTGTATAATTCTATAAAAAAGACTTAGTTTATGCAGAGTTTTTAATGCTAGAGGAAAATTAGGAAAAACTGACTTATACAATATATTTGATAAAATAAATTGTAACTTCATATAAAATATATAAGCTCATCACAGTACTTAATCCTGCCATTTGTACTATTGTCATTATTAGTTTTCCTTAGTCATAATTGGTCCCCACTATATACTGATTTTTTTCCTTTGTCTGTAATTAGTCAGGTGTTATTTAAATAGTGATATTAAAATGTTAAAATACATCCTCCACTTCTTTTCATGTAGCCTCATTGCTCTGTCAGTCCTCAGGGTCTTATTAGCAGTTCTTGTGATGTGAGAGTTTTATTTTGCAGAAGAACATGGTTTTGTTTGACACTTAGTTTTGAAGACTATTCTTCCAATACGTAAAATTATTCTTTGTTTTGTTTTCTTTCACCATCTTAAAATGTTTTTTTAATTTAAGTTCTTACTCTAAGTACTATGTTCAAGAAACAGGTTATGAATGTTTTCTGTTTGTTTAAATTTCTTCCTAAAGAAGGAGAGGAGGATGTCCCCTATCAGTGGACTTGGGGAGGGGCATGCATGCAGAAAGGGCTGGGGGGAGGGTGGGACTGGGAGGGGAGGAGGGAGGGGCTTATGGGGGGATACAAAATGAATAAAGTGTAATTAATAAAAAACAAACAAACAAAAAACAAACAAAAAAAATAAATTTCTTCCTAAAGTTTTTTTCTGGGTAGCATCAACAATTATTCATATTTGTATACTGAAATGTACAACACTCTTTTTTCTAGCTGCTTCCGTTTTAAAAATTCTTTCTAAAAATGTTTTTCTTAGAGCATCCATCAAGGAGAATGGGAAGTGGGCACAAATGCTGCCCCCTAACCAGGAAGCTATTTACAACATGTAGATTCTGGGGAAGAGAAAGTAATTTTTTTGTTTGCTTGTTTAATGGAGTAACTCTGGATTTGTCAACCATTGTCCAAGGCTGGTCCCATGCTCAGAGCAGTTGGCCAATAAAAAGTGGATGGCATATTTTGTGGGAAAGTGTGATTTTTGTCTTGTTTTTTTTTTTTTTTTTTTTTTTTTTTTTTTTTTTTTTTTTTTTTTTTTTTTTTTTTTTTTTTTTTTCAAGCACATAGGCTATATTTTTTTAAGAACGAAGAAGAGACATTAGTTTGGCAAGGCTCACTTTCCATTGTCAAATTAAGATACTTGTTTGCTTGACCTAACCTTTTTTATACTATTTTTTTAAATTTTTTATTAATTACACTTTATTCATTTTGTATCCTCCCCTCCCAATCCCATCCTCCCTCCCCTTTCTGCATGCATGCCACTCCCCAAGTCCACTGATAGGGGAGGGTCTCCTCTCCTTTCTGATCTTAAGCTATCAGTTCTCATCAAAAGTGGCTGCTTTGTCCTCTACTGTGGCCTGGTAAGGCTGCTCCCCCCTCAGGGGGAGGTGATCAGAGAGCAGGCCAATCAGATTATGTCAGAGGCAGTCCCTCTTCCCATTACTATGTAACCCACTTGGACACTGAACTGCCATGGGCTACATCTGTGCAGGGGTTCTAGGTTATCTCCATGAATAGTCCTTGGTTGGAGTATGAGTCTCTGGGAAGTTCCCTGTGTTCAAATTTTCTTGTTCTGTTGCTCTCTTTGTGGAGGCCCTGTCCTCTCCAGCTCTTACTATTTCCCACTTCTTACATAAAATTCCATTCACTCTGCTCCACAGTTGGCCATCAGGCTCAGCATCTGCTTTGATAGTCTGCAGGGCAGGGGCTTTCAGAGGCCCTCACATGAATTGATTAGTGAGGTGTGGAAGGATCTGTGAGGAATTTGGAGAGGAAAAAGAATGTGATCAAATTATGTTGTATGAAATTCTTGAAAACTACCATGATGTTCAAAAATTTTCCAGACATTTTGTGTGATTTTCTTAATCAATTCTCACCCGTAAGAAAGAGAAATTCCTTGTTAAAGTGAACAGGTAACACAGAAAGTTGACAGAGTGTTCCTTGCAGGCTTTGTTTCCCCTCCAAATATATGACAAACCAAAGGATGCTTTTTAGCTTTTCTTCTGGTTTTACTTGGGCTATTCAGGAAGGACATGATTAGAAACAAAATGGGCTCCTCTGGGAATGGAGGATTAAAGCAATGGTAAAGTGACAGGAGCTTCCAACATGAAGAAGACTTAATAGCTCTGTAGGGTGGACAGAAATAAAGAGAACTGCCACCACAGCACAGTTGGGAGAGTATCCCATTCAGGTGTATAGGTAGTTGGAACAAAAATTTATTTCCCATTCGAAGAAGGAGGTGCTGGTATAAGAATGTCCCCCTTGCTAGCGCACTGCCTTTGCTCAGTCATTGGCTTGTTTTGGAAGCTAAAATGAGTTTCAAACTGTGTAAACCACACAACAAATGTTCCTCTTAAACAGAACATTATACAGCACATCTCCAAGGACACCAGAGTTAGCTTTGTTGTTTTCTTTATTTCATCTGGGCTGGTTTACGTCAGAAAACCATGTTCTCACAAACCATCAAAAGCAAGGACATGAACTGATGAAACTGACTCGAGTGCCTGTGACTCCACTGCTTAAACCACACAGGTCTATTTTCTGTTCTTGTTCGGTGAGCATTTTTTTTTCATGGTTTCAGTGGCCCTCTTTTTCTTGGAGGAAATTTAAAACAAATTAACTAAATGTAATAGAATTACTGCTTGTTTCTACCACCACAGTGGAGCTCAAGACTGCTACCAGTAAGCATATTTTTCTACTTGCACCATCAAATCACAGTTCTCCTTTTGTTTAATTATCACCCTGACGAATCTTATTGCTTGCTCACATGATGTGGACATGAAGTCAGGTAGAAGGTAGTTTCTTCCCTGAGGATCTGAGTCTTACTAACTATAATTTCTTCAGTAAGGATGGTACTCTACATAAATTTCAGATGTAATGTAATTTGGGAGTATCAGAATTTCACTTAGTAGATTAGTGCTTCTTGCCATGTAATTATGCCATAAATTAGTAGCTTAAAATAGCATGCATCTATTCTCTCACAGTTTTTGTGAATTTGATCAACAGCATCCTCTGTGCACTGTCTTTGAGGTGAAGGGGTGAGCCAGCAAGAGGTTCCCATGAACTGAATCTAGCTCTGGACAGAAGATGGATGCTCTTACTAACCCTTAAAGCTCCATGATTGTCTGGGAACATGCCAGGGGAACTGTGGCTTCACTCTTCAAATGGTGGGTCATACTGAAGAGAAGTTGTAATTGTGAATCTACTCTTCCATCTATAGCAGATATCATAGTTGGATTTCTAAGTGGAGTGCCAACATGACTGGGAAAATATTCCTGTTGAATGTAAAATGACAGGCAAGCATGCCATGAGAGAACAGAGCAGATAATTCAGAGTACTTGCAGAAAAGTATGAGAACTTTCAACATTTTTAGTCAGCCTTGTCAACCGCAGAGGCACTTGTTTTTGGGTTTCTAGAGATATGAACACTAATTAGTTTTATTTAAATATCTATATACGTTTTAGAAAGATTTTACATGAATTAAGTGAAAAGCATGGCACAATTTCCTCACGAATGTGGAAATGTATAGTTAGATCCAGCAAAGGATGGGGAGTTGGCAGCAGGCCTAGAGTGCCTGCACCATGTGCCTGAGGCACAGGTTCCAACCCCAGCACAGGAAGGAGTGCATTCTGAAGCTACTCAAATATCTTTGTAAAAATCAGAATTATTTCCATCACCTCTCCCCTCCCCTTGTGTGGAGTTATTTCTACCATCCACCTCAATGTTCAAAGATGTTTATAAACAATATCTTCAGTTTCAATACAATTTCACACTGCAGAGGATTTCTGGCAAACAGGACAATTCAGTCTGTACCTAATTACAACTGTGTCTCTAAGCTCTTCTCAAACATGTAAGCTTATAGTTTGCCTTCCAGAGTCAGGGTATAGATCCTTTTAGCCACTGAAAAATGGTAATGAAAATTCTACAGTGTGGGAGAATTATAGCTGCCAACCAATACTGCCTGCTATTATGTCTGAAGGCTTTTTTTGTGATAAATGTATTCAAGTGACAAATATAATTATCAGCAAAGGAAAATGGAATTTGAATGAATATTTTGGAAATTTGGAAGTGTTCTCATTATTTATTTCTGTGAGGCATTGTAGGTATTGTCATGATAGATGAAAATATAAGACTAAGAAAATTGCTTCATTTTATGAAGACAGATCACATAAGGGAAAAAAGTGTCTTCAATTCTTCCATGGAAGAAAACAGGAAATTTCTCAATTTAAGGAGTGGTAGGGTGTGAGTAAGTAATTTGCTATGGTTCACAGAGATGGAAAGTCCAGAATCATCTAAAATGAACAACTGAAAACCAGGGTCATGAGTACATGAGGAGGGAGCAGCAGAACACCAAATGGGGAAGTCAAAAATACTGGGCTCAAGAATGAGCTTAGGGGTAGGATGTCAATGCCGGAGAGCGTAGCTCTTTGCCTCACAATGTTCTATATTATTTTACTCTTTAAAACCTGTGAAGCTAGCCTACAGTTCAATCTACAGATGAATGTGTAAGAAGACATAATCCATAGTATGGGATCAGTGGAATTTTATTTAGTTATTAAAAATGCTAAAATGATATTTGCATGAATGGTACTAGGTAGATATCTTTGTATTAAGTGAAATAAACAAACTCAGAAACCACATGATTTCCTCATATGTAAGTTCTAGAGTCTGATTTGTGAGTGAGAGAGAAGGGAGAGAGACAGGCACAAACACACATGCAGATAGAGAGAAAAAGAGACAGTCAGAGAGACAGACAGAGAGAGAGAGAGAGAGAGAGAGAGAGAGAGAGAGAGAGCTCAAATAGAAAGGCTCCATGAGATGGAAAGAAAGGCAGTCGAAAGGCGGGAACAAAGCCTAAGGTAATGTGTGAGATGAAGGGTGAAGGGGCTCTTATTTGTGAGGCCAGAGAAGCAGGATGCTGTGGAGAACCAATACGAACGAGTACCGGGATCTGTAATGAGTCAAACCAGATGTACTAGCCTTACAGGCAGCAAAGACGCCAGAGACCAAGTTTCACTTAATGTTCAGATAGTTTGTAAAATTCTTTAACCCTCTTCTCCTCAAGTCATTATATAGACAATACATCTGATGATAATGAATCCTGGTGAATAATATAGCATTGTGTTGGTCTGCATCTTGCAATTAAATTAAAACACATTAATTATTTTTCTAGGTTATGCATGCAAAAAAATCTCTACTTTATATTACATTATAGTTACTTTTTCTACATCCTTTCCATTAGTAATTAAATCAAGCATTAATAACCTTTCCTTTAGCTAAGTTTTACATAATCAAGTAATTGGCCACATACTGGCTTATGTTTTGCCTTCATATTCCCTGAATTAAAATTGATGAAAAGAAGGGAACCTTCAGTTAACACTATTATGAAGTCATATTTCAATTCCAAATAAAATCATGTCTTTTCAATTTTACTTCTTTTTAATAGGGTGAGGTAAATTCATAATGAACAGACATTTTTATTTCCGTTTGAAATCCTTAAAAATCATTGCAAAATTATTTTTTTTCAATTATCAGTTCTTGGTTTGTAAATAGCACGTGAGTGTTCTGAGAGTTTCTGCTTTTGAATGAAATGTTAAGTCTTCAGGGCAGGTGGCACAGTCGGCCTCACTTACTTAAATTATTTCTTTGACTTTCAACATTCAAATTGGAATTCTCCATTTCGGTTATAATTGTGCAGCTTAGGGTTTGAAGGTGGAAGTTTTAAAAATCTGTGAAAAGCAATGGCATAAGATGATAAATAATGTATAACAGTCAACAGAACTAATTAGTCGAAAGTCCCAGTGGTCATAGTGCCATGATGGGGGAGACAGTCATAACCACCTACTTAGTTTGTATTCCTCAGAGTTTGAGAGAAACTTAAAGGAGTTGTGGTGAATTCACTCTGTTGATAGAGATTATTAAGTTCTATCCTGATCATTGGGTTTCTGGCTTTTATTTTTAAGGATTACCTATAAAACACTTAATCAACACCAATGATTCAGAAGTTGTTTGTTCGGAGGTCTGTGGATGCTACCTACGTGTCCCAATAGCCCTTCCTCTGGGGTGTCACTATATGTCCCAAATTTATTTTTTTCTTTTCCTTTCCTTTTTCCTTTTCTTTTTCCTTTCCTTTCCTTTCCTTCCCTTTTCTTTCCTTTCCTTCCCTTTTCTTTCCTTTCCTTTCCTTTCCTTTTTCCTTATCTGTCTTTTCCTTTTCTTTTTCCTTTCCTTTCCTTTCCTTTCCTTTCCTTTCCTTTCCTTTCCTTTCCTTTCCTTTCCTTTCCTTTCCTTTCCTTTCCTTTCCTTTCCTTTCC
>REGO01000368.1:747948-762277 GCA_010120015.1 Rhombomys opimus
CCTCCCCTCCCCTCCCCTCCTTTCCATTTCCGTCGTGATTTGAGAAAAACCCATTGTTCTCCCATTTGTTTGAATTGTGATCTTTGAACAATAACTTCCTAGAAAGAGAGCATTTACAGCTTCCTCTATTTTTCTCTTACATGAAATCCTGAGAAATCTTTCATATGAATTTGTCCTTTCAAGCTGGGAAGAAGATAGGTTAGACGAAAATAAACATAAAACTTAACGAATGATGCATTTTTCCATGTCGTTTCCCCTAAGACAGAATGGCTGGTAACTCCTCTTCTGATACAACGTTTTTACAGAGGAAATTTATTATAAAGAATAGAAAGGCTTAGAAGGTCTAGTTTACCATGGAGGCAATCTGTTTACATGGAGCCACCCCGCATGTCTGGTTTCTGGTGAGGGCTGCTCATACACATGAGACTGACTTGCTGAGCTCCTGAGGCAGGAAGCAAGAGAATGACTGTACATATCAGAGGCCCATCATTTTTTTGAAGACACACCTGCAATGATTTAAGATGTCCTACCAAGCCCCCCTTCCTAAAAGTTCAGTCACCTCCCAGTTGATAAATGGGCAACTCATGGATTCTTGACATAACAGGAGATTGGGTTCCAAGTGGCTCTTTTGATGTCTTATTTCACTTATGCTGACATCTTGGGTTATTGCAGTTATGCTGGACTTTCGAACCTGTAAAGTGGGATGCAGGCATTAAATCTTTGTGCCTTCCAGTCTTAGGGGAAGGTCTTAACAATATTCAAACCTTTCTTCAAATTCACCCTTACTTTCCTCAACCCTACTAACAAGCCTTATGGAATCCATCTGGTTTCTCTGCTCATGGGACAGTAAACATGAACGTTCATGTTTCCAAAGCTACAGTTATCTACCTGGTTCTTGTTGATCTCTGTTAGGAGGACATTTACTTGATATGAGTTTTGTGAGAAGCTTGACAAGAGGACATAGGGAGCCAGATTCTATCAAGGACTCCTTGCTCAGATTTGCTCCCATTACCGTTTTCTTTTTAAATTGTGCATTTCCCCTTTATGAACTAGTTTGGATTGTGTGAGTGGGATTAAGTGGCCTCTAGGATGGCTTCTTTCAAGCTTCCTGTTGTTCAAACCATTGCAAAATCCACTTTGTTTAAGTGTAGATGCACCCAATAACTTATTTCTAGTGACTGCAAAACTATAGACACAAGGAGACATTACAACTGAGCTGCAAAAGGGTCACAAAAATGCAATGGCTTCATCTGTGTTAAGTTCTTCTACTTGGACTTCAGAGAAGTCACCTGCCATGTTTGAGCATTCCATATCCAGGCACACAGGGAATTGATGTTACCAGCTGATACTCAGTTTCCCAGAGTCACATTGCTGACTTCAGAAACAGCTTAATTCTCTACAGGGCTGACATCGATTGTGACCTTTACAGACAATGTGGAGGGATTTAATCCTGGGCAACCTGTAACTAGGTATGTTTAATCTATAGAAGGAATTGGACTGAAATGTTTTTGTTTTGTGTGTGTGTGTGTGTGTGTGTGTCTGTGTGTGTGTGTGACTGTTGTGGTTTTATTATACAGCAACTATGAAACACACAATATTTTATCAGCAGTAACTCCCCAACCAAAGCAAAAGTTCTGAAAACATAAAAGCATTTCTTTTTCATTCACTATGGTCTAACAGAACTACTTCATCTTGAATCCTGGCTATAAACTTGCAAATTCTATGGCAGAAGAGAGTGACATGTAAGCAAGAGCAGATCCCAGTGGGGAGTTGTGGGAGTTTTCAATCGCAAAGCTTATGGGATGATGTCACTTCTTTTCATACCTGTTGTCAGTTAGCTTTGTGTTAGTATCATGAAATACCAGAGACAATTAACTTGTAGGAGAAAAGGTTTGTTTTAACCTATGGTTTTGGAAATTCTGTTTCAAGATCAGATGGGCCCATTGCTTTGGGAGTCTGATGAGGGCACCAAGTGGCAGTGAGGGAACGTGGGCTACATTAAATTGTCCACTTTACAATGTAGGAGGCAGAGAGGTTAAAAAAAAAGGTGTTGGTTGCAGAATCTTATTTAATGGAATGCTTCCAACCTACTAAGAATCTCTTAACATGACCTGCATCTTGTAGCAGAATTATCTGGTGACCAATCATTCTGTGCACAGACCTTTGGGAGATACTCAACATCTAAATTATAGTAACATCTCTGTGGGCAAGAATTGAGACTCTCCCCTGATGCTGTTAAATGAGACTAAGAAAAATAAAGAAAATACAAAGATATTGATGAACACCCTGGAATTGGTATTTTTCTAAGCTCTGGTTGGATAGAGAGTGAGATGTGTTCCTTATTGCAGTCCTTGTATATCATAAATACTTTATACTTTCCCTCACATTCTGGGGATTTTCTTAAAACTCTAAAACAATAGAAAATTCCCATTATCCCTTAGGCAATAAGTACAGAGATTGTGCTGAGATGTAGTTTCTTTTCTTCAGGGAAAATTTAATGAGAGATAGGTAATCTTTGGATCTTGTCCTAGTTCATGATAAATGTTGGTCAATCCCATTTGACCATGGGTCTATTCCGCCTCAGACCTGCATTCAACTCTGACCATCATCTCCAAATGCCTTGACCAATCAGTAGCCTTCCCTCTCTTTCACACATTCTTAATGCTCCATTTCACTTCCCAGCTCTCACCAAACCTATCTTATTCTTTTTTTTTTTTCTGTTATTGTAACATATTGTTTTCACTTCTATAATACCTTCTCTTTGGTAAGCCCACTGAATAACAGGGTCTCTTTTCAGTCAGACCAAGGAAACCATTTCATTCTTTCTTATTTTGCAGTGATGCTGGAGCTTGTGTGTATTTGTGTTAAGTTTAGGTTAATGCTTGTTTTCTTTCTTGGATGGTTAGAGCTGTAGAATTTGGGACCATGTTAGTATTATCCATGAGACAATCTTTAGTGATTAACAAGCGAGTTTCAAATCTTTGGTAATATTTCTTAAATCATTGAATAAGTGGATGGACTATGTCAGAAAACTCAAATCTGTTCCTGTTGGTTACTCAGTGAAATAACTACGGCCTTTGAAATGTCAGTACTGTCTGCTGTGGTGCAGGGATAGCTAGAGAATGGTGAGCTAGTGTTACATACAGGGGTTTTCTCTGGTGATACATGCATCTTTCCATGCTGAATGATTCCCTCTCTTGACTACTGAGCATGAAAAGAATGCTTCTTTGACCCAAGGCTAAACCACAGATGGATTCCTTGGCAAGCACACTGTGGGTAGAAAGTCAGGTCATTGACATACTGGAGAAATGTGAGGAGGCCTGGGTGACCTTACCTTTCTTTCCTTACATGATGAATTTTTATCCCAATATAAATTGCAGTGAAGAAAGGCAATATCAATTGGATGCTGCATTTAAATGTAGGTATGTTTTTTCTTTTTAAATCTCTACTCGTAGACAGTTTTCTTTACATTTCTGTTTGTGTGAATGTGTGTGTGTGTGTGTGTGTGTGTGTGTGTGTGTGTGTGTGTACAGATGTATTATGTGTGCCTGGCCCCTAGGTTACAGGAAGAAAGGAGGAAGCTTCAGAGAGGATTGAGACCACTAACCTGACAACTCTCATTGTATCACTGAACTTCAGACAATTTGGCATCTCATTGAATTCTCAAAAACTCATTTCAAAGATAAATTTTATTGTTTCCCATTTTCTTGATGAAAGTATGAGGTTTTTGTAGTAACCATTTTGCCTATTTAAAAAGTGAGTCTGGGGTAAGAAAGAAAAATAGGATGGGAAGATATGCAAGGACAGTGTGAGAAAGGAATAAATAAATGTCAGAATAATAAATAAATAAATGTATAATGGTGTATAGGTAAGACAGTGTCACAATGAAACTCATTACTTCGAATGTTAACTTAAAATGGATTAAAAGTAAGGAAAAATGTGTCTTTACTACTATCTGTATGTGAGTTTGTCCTACTCCAAACTCTATTATTCTTACCTGACTTACTTGGAAAGAAAGAAATGATATGTAGAGAGAGATTTAGCTCAGAAGTATGTCATTTTCCTAGCATGTACAAATCCTGATGAGAATGGAATGGAGAGTGAGGTCCAAACCCTGCATACAAAAGCCACAATTAGCATATGCAGAAAGTAAGTTGGCAGAGGGAAAGGTTGGGAACTCTGAGCCGACTGGCACAGGTACAGAGGCACTCCAGAGTGTCTGATGGTAACCTGTGACTTATAATGCTAATCACACACTCTTGGGTGAAGATTCAAAACTCTAATGAGACATGTGATACATGCCATTGTATGAAGAACTACAAGCAATAGAAGATAAGCAAGAAAGCCTTACTATATAAACGACCCAAAACCCTAGTGATATTACTTATTGCACTGATATTTTGTCCTGGTGGGCTTTAAAAATTCTAAATTATTTTCCTGTGTCCAGCTACCTCCTTCCACTGTCTATGGGGCCATCATGAATGGGAGCGGAATTAAGCAGAGTTTTAGGCATGACTAAGTTGGTAAAGTGCTTGTCATGTAGCTGTGGAGACCTGAGACCAAAAGAGCCAGAGTCTGTACAATGCTCGGAAGCAGGGATGGGATGGTCCTGTAAGTTGAGTGGTTTGCAAATCTACCTGAATGAAGATCTCTAGGAATAGTGAAACACCCTGATTTACACACACATACATACACACACCCCCAACCACAACATTTGCACATCCACATCCGTACACAGGCACCCCACACCCAATGTACTGCTTTTTCTCATGTTTCTGATTTTAACATCAGCATCCACCAAAAAGAAAACAACAGGAAAAATAGAAAGAAATGTGAAATGTGCAGAACAAAACAAAATGAACAATAATAAAATCTCTTCTGAGCTAATTACCACAATTGTTAAGGTCAAAGTCCTAACAAACTTGGCTCAGCCACCTGCCATCAGTAAGTTGATTAAACAGTAGTAATGAAAAGAAGGGATGAATTTAATGTGGTCACAGTCAGAACAAGAAGAAAGAAATCCAGAGAATGCTGGGCCACCTTCCCACCAGGAGCCTTTTCACCAAGTCCATCTTCCAGGTTAAGGTTTAAGGGGAAGGCAAAATATATTCTTAACTAAGAAGTCCTGATCATGTGCATCCCTGCACATCCTTGATCCATCATTGTCTTGTTTCCAATGTTTTCTATAAGATGGTCAGCAAGTTGTTAAAAATGTGTGGACTCTCTTTATAGGTCTTGGGAAAGTCCAATCTCTTGGGTTCAATTGTTTCAGTCATCTGATAGCCAAAGTGGAGCACAAAAATACCTCTAGAATATTTCCTTCCTGCTAGAGTATTTGCAATAATTTAATTTAAGAACAGAATTAAGTATTTTTTACATCTATGTTCATGAGGGAAATTGGTCTGTAATTATCTTTCTTTGTTGAGTCTTTTTGTGGCTTGGATATCACAGCGACTGTGGTCTCATAAATGAATTTGGCAACATTCCTCTGTTTCTATTTTGTGGAATAATTTGAAGAATGTTGTTATTAGCTCTTCTTTGAAAGTCTGGTATAATTCTACACTAAAACCCTCTGGCCTTGGGCTTTTTTTGGGGGGGGAGAGATTTTAATGACTGTTTCCGTTTTTTTTTTTTTTTTTTTTTTTTAGGTCTATATAAATCACATATAGTGATTTAATTTTGCTGTTGTAAATCAAGAAATTTGCCCATTTCATTTAGATTTTCCAATTTTATGCAGTCCAGGATTTTAAAATATGATCTAATGATTCGTTGGATTTCCTTGTTGTCTGTTGTTATGTTTCTCCTTCTCATTTCTGATTCTGTTTATTTGGATAGTCTCTCTCCCATTTAGTTAGTTTGAATAAGGATTTGTCTACCTTGTTGATTTTTTTTTCAAGGAACCACTCTTTGTTTCTTTGTTTCGTTCTGTTTGCTTCTTTTTAGTGTTCAGTCCTGAATTTTATTATTTTCTGCCATTTACTCCTCTTGAGTGAGCTTGCTTCTTTTGTTTTATAGTACTCAAGTATGCTGGTTAAGTTGCTAGAATGAGCTCTCTTTAATTTCTTTATTAAGGCACTTAATGCTGTAAACTTTTCTCTTACCACTACTTCCATTGTGTCCCATAAGTATAGAAATGTCGAGCATTCATTTCAGTGAATTCCAGGAAATCTCTACTTTCTTCATTTTGCCTTGACCCTGTAGTCATTCAGTAGAGAGTTTTTCAGTTTGCCTGTGTTTGTAGGCTTTCTGTTGTTTTTGAAATCCAACTTTAATCCATGGTGGTCTGAGAAGATAAAGGGAGGGCTTTTTCAGTTTTCTTGTATCTGTGAACTTGCTTTGTGACTGGGCATATGTTCAGTTTTGGAGAAGATTCCACAAGGAGAAGAAGGCATTTATTTATTTATTATATTTGAGTGAAATGTTCTGAAGATGTTAGATCCATTTGAGACATAATATCTGTTAATTACATTATTTTTCTTTTTAGTTTCTGTCTGGATGACCTGTATATTAGTGAGAGTGGGATGTTGAAGTCTTCCACTTTGCAATGTGTAGGGCTCAATGTGTGATTAAAAGCTTCGCTAATGTTTCTTTAAAAATGTGGGAGCCATTGAGGTTAGTACATAGCTGTTCAGAACTCGGACATCTTCTTGATGGAAAGATCTTTCATGCTCAAGGATCAGTAATTTAACATGGTAACAATGGACACTTTGCCAAAATGAATGTACAGATTAAATGCAATCTCCATCAAAATTCCAACATAATTCTTTAAAAACCTTGAGAAAACAACATTCAACATCATACAGAATAAAAAAGTCTGGATAGCTAAAATAATCCTGTATAATAAAAGAACTTCTGGAGCTACCAGAACCCCTGATTTCAAGCCCTATTACAGAACTATAGTAATCAATACAGCATGGTATTGGCATAAAAACAAATAGATGGGTCAATGGAATCTAATTAAACACATAGTAAATCCACATACATATAGATACCTGATTTTGACAGAGAAGCCAAAATTATACAATAGAAAAAAAAAAAGCCTCTTCAACAAATGGTGCTGGACTAACTGGATGTCTGTCTGTAGAAGAATGCAAAGGAACCATATCTACCACTCTGCAGAAAACTCGTCTACATGGATCAAAGATCTCAACATAAAACCAGACACACTGAACATGACAGAAGGGAATGTGGAGAATAGCCTTGAGCACATTAGTGCAGGAGACAACTTTCTGAACAAAACAGCAATAGTATTGGCTCTAAGATCAACAATTAATCAATGAGAACTCATGCATGAAACTAAACAACTTCTGTAAGACAAAGGAAACCATTAATAGGACAAAATGGCAGCTCACAGAATGGGAAAAATTCTTCACTAAACCCATAAAGGACTGATTTTTCCTTTTTTAAAAAAATATTTTTATTTTTATATTAATTATAGTTTATTCATTTGGTATCCCAGCTGTATCCTTCTCCCTCATTCCCTCTCAATCCCACACTCCCTCCATTATCTTCTCCCATGCCCCTCTCCAAGTCCACTGATAGGTCAATGCAGCCTGTCCTGATGAGACCTGATAGGCTAGCATCAGATGGAGGGGGAGGAGGACTGATTTTAAAGATATATAAAGAACTCAAAAATTTAGAAATCAACAAACTAAATATTACAATTAAAATATGCAGTACAGATCTAAAAAGAAATTTCTGAACAGAGGAATCTCAAATGGTGAAGAAACACTTAAAAAATGTTCAACATACTTGGCCATCAGGAATATGCAAATCAAAATGACTCTGAGATTTCATCTTATACCTGTCAGTATGGCTAAGGTCAAATAACAGCTTGTATTCCTACTTGTTGGTAGGAGCATAAACTTGTACAACCACTTTGTAACTCATTATGGTGATTTCTCAAAAAATTGGGAATTGATCTGCATCAATAACTAATTATACCAGTCCTGGATATATACCCAAAGGATGCTCCATCCTACCATAAGGACACTTGCTTAACTATGTTTATAGAAGCCTTATTTGTATTAGCCAGAAACTGAAAACAACCTAGATTTCCCTTAACCAAAGAATGGGTGAAGAAAATGTTTACATTTACACCAGCAATCTAGTCAAACAGCAAAGCAGAAGCAGCAACACATGTCAGCAGCAGCAGAATGATTCAGTAGAAATGGCTAGACTCCACCCTAATAGCACAAGTCCTCTAAAGTGGCAAAACTCTGCCAAAGCAGCAAAAACAGTTCTCTTTTTGAAGAACAGCTAAGGATGGAACTGTTGCAAAACGCAGTCATACAAAAGCATAGAGATGTAGAAAGTGTTGTCTTACTGTCTATAGGTTCCCATTTAACCCTTCTCAGAGTCCACACAAGGATGCCTTGCAGCTCACAAAAACCATGCTCCCTTATATGAAAAACCCAACTGTTTTATTTTACCAATAAAGACTCAGGAGCCAGATGCTGGCATGAAAATCTGCTAGGTTAGAGAGGCAGAGAAAGCACCCAGCTGACCTTCTTCTCTGCACTGTCATAAATACCCCTCAACTCAAAGTCCCACCTACCCTTTAATCCCTGTCAGCTGGTTTCTGGCTCTGCCTTCTGACCTAGGGTAAAATTTATCAAATCCTGTATACAGAAAGCTTTGGATTAAATATGTGTGTTAGGCTAAGTGAACCACACCATAATCACCTGTTTACAATAAACAGAAAGTTATTCGAGTAAAGGTGTGTGATAGGCCTCAACCACACCAAATAAGAAACCATGTTTCACAATTCAAAAATTTGGGTTTCACAATGGGATCAAATATCCTGCAACGTTTCCTCTTTTTTGTGTAAGTAAAAGACTTTTCCTCTAACATCAATAAATGATAAACTATCATGTAAAAATTACATTCACAATGTCTAGTCCATATGCAATTTGTAACTTTGAAAAAGTATTTTACCATGTATGTATCCTATATTGGTGAGTCCAAAGTTCTATATCTAAATCGCTTTGTATCAAAACTTGCATTACCAGTCAAAAACCATCTTTTTAAGCCTAAAACATCTTCTTAAATCCTAAACAACTTAAGTTTAACTTTAAGACAATAACTATTTAGTCTTCAATCCCATCAAAGGCCTGAGAAGGATAACTATCTGAGTCAACAGGAAGTGCAAAGCAAGCATCTTTCAAAACTATAAAAATGACAGAGACTGTAAGCTTCCTGGACAGTCACCCAAGATATTTCTATAACATTGGAACATGATCTTTAGCCTCCTGGCTCAAAATATCTGCCAGGTTTTTCTGTGAAGCAGGTGTTATGAAGGACTTTCCCTTCATAACACTTGCCCTTGTAAAGCTTGGTAGTCGACTTTTCTTCATTCCATTTGACCAGCTTTTAGTCTGCAGTAGAAGCAAGAGCATCTCTTGCCCAGTGACTAGTCAGCAGCAGCTGTGCTGCCCCAACAGGCTCCATAAGACACTGTAGGCCCAAGTTTCTGTTTCCTGGTAATGTCCCCACAGTTGCTTAGACCCTGTTTCTATTTCCCAGAACATGAAACTATAGTCCATGGAAACAATATACAATAACGAAATAATCTCTCTAATAATCAGAAAGAATAATCTAGCAACTGACTTGAAAAGTGACAAAGCACTTGACCAATCAAATTTAAGGTTAGTCAGAAACACTTTGTTTAGCTTGTCAAAATGATATTGTTACCTGTGTACTTTTTGTTAGCACTCTTTGTTACCTGGGCACACTTTGTTACCTGGACTCTCCATGAAGTCACCTTGTATCCCTTAGGTCAGCATCAACCAATCAGTTTATGACAAACTTGCTTCTGCTAAATGGGAACACATCAAGTACTGAAAGTCCCCCTCCTTGCTCAAACTACAATAAAAACCCATCTTTGCAGCTATTCAGGGCTCTCTCCCTAATCCACTCATTGGACTTAGGGAGTCCAAGCTTAAGGCAGAAATGAAGGCTCTTCTGTCTTGTGGTCAGCCTCCTGGTGGTCTTTGGGATCTTTGCGACCTGGGCATAACAGCCAGCTTGCCACCTATGAAGCTATCTCCTAAAAATAGAATTTTTTGGTGGTCATCATCTTCTTTGATCTGTACTAACTCTTTAAAGTTTTGAAACATTTTAAATATCTTAACTGTGTTTTTAATGCCAAATAACAAAGATAATATTTTTATTTAAGAAGAAAACCTTAGTCTTACATGTCAGTTTGAACTGAATGAACAAACTATCTGCTGAACTATCACCTCTCTTCAGCTGGTTTGTCAAGCTGTCTCCACACAGGTGGATATACTTTCTGTGTCTTTTCCTTGAGTGATGCCTTTCATTTGGAAACTTCTTTTTTGTTTTTGTTTTTTCGAGACAGGGTTTCTCTGTGTATCCTTGGCTGTCATGGACTTGCTTTGTAGACCAGGCTGGCCTCGAACTCACAGCTTCTACATGCCTTTGCCTCCCTGAATGCTGGTATTACAGGTGTGGGCTATCACACCCAATTTAACATCCAGTGTCTTTTAGCTAATCTTACCCCCCCTTCTTGCTTATCAAGGTACAATTAGATGTTTGTGAATCCACAGATCTCCTTCCATGCCCAGGTCCCTGCCAGTTTTAGTTAGGCCCACTCCAGCAAACCAGGCTTCTTACCCATTATCTGCGGGTTCTCTGTCATGATTCTCAATTTCATTAGGGACCATAGGTTCACAATTAAGTATTTTCTATTCTCTTAGTTCCTGTCTCTTTGATCTCAAGCCTTTGTATCATCATAAACAATTTTTTGTTTGTTTTACAACTATTTTTCAACCTCTTTTGAGAGGGAAAATAGAAAGATTGCAATTGACAGTAGAAAGAGGTTTATTTCAGTGGTCATATTTGCAATGAATAGTATAATGACTTTTTCAAGTAACATTTCTATTTCCTCTACTCCCATCCTTGTTCTCAAGGAATCTGAAATGGAGTTTCCCATTTTTAACGAAGGAAAAGTCTGCATTTGTAATTAAAGTTTTCTTTTTATAATGGCTTACTGTGATTACAGTCTCCCAGGCTCCTGAGTCATAAGACTTGCTCTGAGTTCAAGGTTCCTGCTGCTCTGAGGTCTCCTGAGACTCTCTGGCGTCCAGCCCAACTCAGTGAAGTGAATCTTCCTCTGGAGATGATCCCAGGGGAATTGTTCCTCTGAAGCTTTCTGAGAGATGTCTCCTGTCCCCTTCAATGTTTCTGTCAGATGCCTTCTGCTTCTGCAACATTTGTGGGATTTCTTCATTTTCAATCACATTGGGTTTTCTTACCAACCATGCTGAGCTCCATATGAAAACAACAACAACCACAACAGCAAACCACTTTTATCAGTCTGTTTCAGTTGCCATCTGAGAGGCTTACTGCCTACTTCTACTGACCCAGGCCTAGTTCTGGAAGCTTCTACCATCCATACAATCTAACCTAGGCCTAGATTCTTTTCAGCCTCTGAGACTTACTGCTGAATAAGCTGTTTCACTGTCTCAGAGGCTCCTTTTCGTTCTCACATTCAGTCTTCATCTGAGTTATCTTTTTTTAATGACAATATGAGGAAAGAAGTTTATTTCTAGTTTTATCACTACTTTTGAAACTGAGATTTTAGAACATGTCCAATTACAATCTTGACAACATGTGAGGCATTGAGTGATATGGTTATTTAAAAAATGCAATAGTACATAATACAAAATGGTTAGATCGACTATTTCTATAGACTTGTAGACTGAAACAGTATAAGAAGCAGTTGAAAGTTGTGGTACATATGTCAGCATGTATGTATTTATTGTCACTATGTTTTGCCATTATCAGATACTTTTTCCTTGGTCCTTTTCATCCATGGGTTGGATCCGGTGAAAGAGGTAAGATTAGATATGACCAAATTAATTTCTTTTTGCTTCTCTTGACTAATCAATCTAATATACATCTGTATGTGCCTTAGTTAAATAAAATCATTTTTTGAAATAGAAATGAATCATTAAGCAGGCCTTCAGTAGGCCATATTTTAGTTGCTTCATGGACTATGAACCTGTCTTAAGACAGACACTCATTTTTTCTTTTTGGTCATGTTGTGCTAAAGAAACAAGGGACAAATATAACCTCTGTTTTATTTGGTGGGAGAAAATAATTTAGGTCAGTAGCATATCTTTCATTTCAGAGGACTGTTAGTGGTACTAGAGAAGCTTTTATTTGTCTAAATAATTGTTGCTTGTAAACAGTGTATTGAATGAATTTTTAAGAAATTTGCTTCAAGTGACAATGCATGCTGGAGAGGATGTGGAGAAAGGGGAACCGTACTCCATTGCTGGTGGCAATGTAAACTTGTACAACCACTTTTCAAATCAATCTGTTGCTTTCTCAGACAATTAGGAATAGTGCTACCTCAAAATCCAGCTATACCACTCCTAGGCATACATCCAAAATATGCTCAAGTACACAACAGGGACATTTGATCAACCATGTTTGTAGCTGCTTAATTTGTAATAGCCAGAAGCTGGAAACAACCCAGATTCCCCTCAACTGAGGAATGGATACAGAAATTATGGTACATTTACACATTGGACTACTACTCAGCAATTAAAAGCAAGGAAATCATGAAATTTGCAGGCAATGACGGGATCCAGAAAAGATCATCCTGAGTGAGGTATCTCAGTGGCAGAAAGACACACATGGTATATACTCACTTACAAGTGGATATTAGACATATAATATAGGATAAACATACTAAAATATATAAACCTAAAGAAGCTAAGCAAGAAGGAGGACCCTGGGTAAGATGATCAACCCTCACTCAGAAATGCAAACCAGTTGGACAACGGAAGAGGGAGAAAACAGGGAACAGGACAGGAGCCTACAACAGTGGGACTCTGAAAGACTTTACCCAATAGGGTATCAAAGCAGAGGCTGAGACTCATAGCCAATCATTGGGCAGTGTGCAGGGAAGCTTATGAAAGAAGGGGAGATAGAAACTTCTGGGGGAGAAAGGAGCTCCACAAGGAGAGCAACAGAACCAAAAATTCTGGGCCCAGGGCTCTTTTCTGAGACTGCTAGTCCAACCGAAGACCATGCATGGAGATAACCTAGAACCTCTGCACAGAGGTAGCCCATGGCAGCTCAGCATCTAAATCGGTTCCCTAGTAAGGGGTACAGGGACTGTCTCTGACATGAACTCAATGGCTGGCTCTTTGATTACCTCTCCCTGATGGGGGAGCAGTCTTACCAAGCCACAGAGGAAGACAATACAACCAGTTCTGATAAGACCTGATAGGCTAGGGTCAGGCAGAGGGGGAGGAGTACCTCCTCTTTCAGTGCACTTGGAGAGGGGAATGGGAGGAGATGAGTGAGAGAGAGTGGAATTGGGACGGAATGAGGGAGGGGGCTATAGCTGGGATACAAAGTGAATAAATTGTAATTAATATAAAAGCAAAAATATATAAAAAAAGAAATTTATTTTTGGAGACTTGTAGGATTCTGAGGACCTCCCCTCTCAGTGGACTGGGGAAGGGGCATGGGAGAAACGGGAAGGAAGGCAGGATTGAGAGGGGTTGAGGGAGGGGTCTACAGCTGGAATACAAAGTGAATTAATTGTAATAAATAAAATTTTAAAAGGAAACAAGAGGGCCCTCTCAACATAAACATACTCCATGCCAAATCCAAATATAAGTCAAGTCACTGTTATCTGGTTCCCACACATGAATATCAAGCAGGGTATCAAAAAGGGCTAATTCACCATTGAACAGCATTCATCTGATAACAGTTATTATCAAGATGTGTTGCATTTTTCAGCTACTGCTTTCAAAACAAACATCAAATTTAACTAAAAGCCTACTAGGCTGAGGAAGATATCATAAGATACAAAAAGGTAATGACAGCTTCCAAGTAATGATTTCAGAGGAATCCCCCTGAGTTCTCTTTCTGCAACCCATCTTTCTACTACTGTCCTGGTAAAACTCTTTTCTTCTCTGCATTGCCCCTTAGGTAGTTTCCCTTTGCCCTCTCTTCACCTGAGAGTTGGGAGTATCCTATTCTGTCAACTCTTTCTCTGATTTGTCACCTCTTCTGCTACTCAATTAGACATCATTTTTAAAGGTAGTTTCTACATATCAAAGATATCATCCACCATGACCAAGTAGGCTTCATCCCAGGCATGCAAGGGTGGTTCAACATACGGAAATCCATCAATGTAATCCACCACATAAACAAACTGAAGGAAAAAAAAACACATGATCATCTCCTTAGATGCCGAAAAAGCATTTGACAAAGTCCAGCACCTATTCATGTTTAAAGTCTTGGAGAGATCAGGGATACAAGGCACATATCTAAACATAGTAAA
>REGO01000368.1:764432-809306 GCA_010120015.1 Rhombomys opimus
TCCCCTCCTATCAGTGGACTTGGAAAGGGGCACAGTAGTGATGAGGGAGGGAGGGAGGGACTGGGAGGGAATGAGGGTTCGGGGCACGGCTGGGATACAGATTTAATAAAATGTAACTGATAAAAAAAATTAAAAAAAAAAGAAAAAAAGAAAAAAAAATAAAGGTAGTTTCTACAAACTAACTTTACCTGTTCATTGTTTGAGATTAAAGGCATGAACCACCACCCTTGGATCTAAGTTTGTTTTTTTTTTTTTTTTGACCTGAAACTTATTCTATACCAGGATGACCTTGAACTCAGATCTACTTGCCTCTGTCTTCTGGATTAAAGGCTTGTTTGCATGACCAACATCACAGTGCCACCATCACGGTGGCTGTTTTCTGAAGGAGAAAACATTCCCACATCCCACACTTGAGACCAAAACAAAAAGCATATTCACAAGACACAACTGAGTTTCCAAAGAAACCAGAAACTTCCACTTCAGCTCTTAGATTGGTGGCCTTCTTGCCCAATCATCATCAGAGAGGCTTCATCTAGCAAATAATGGAAACAAAATATAAAGACTCATAGTCAAACATTAGGCAGAGCTTGAGGAATCCTGCAGAAGACAGGGAGGAACATTACAGGAGCCAGAGGTGTCAAGGACACCACAAGAAAACCCACCTAGTCAACTAACAAGCTCACAGAGGCTCATAGAGCCTGAACTGCCGACCAGGGAGCCTGCATGGGACTGACTTAGGCTCTCCACACATATGATATGGTTGTGTAGATTGGTCTTATTGTGGGTTTCCTAACAGTGGGAGCAGGGGCTGTCTCTAACTATGTTGCTTTACTTTGGGACCCTTTTCCCCTCCTGGGTTACTGCTGTTGGCCTTAATAGGAGAGGAAGTTCATGGTCTTATTGCCACTTAATATGCCATGGCTGATTGACATCCAATCAAAGCCTGCCCATTTCTGAAGAGAAATGGAGGAGGAGAGGTTCGCAGGGGTGGTGGTGGTGGAGGCACAGACACAGTGGAAACAGAGAACACAGTGTCTGGGGGTCCAGGGGACCAGTGGGCCAGGTGGCCAGGAGATGGGATGGGGGCTGGGCCGAGAGGAGAGAGGGGAAACTACAGTTGGGATATAAAACAACAACAAGAATTAAAAGAAAAAAAATGTACCTTATTTGAGTTGCATCTGATTTTGTAATTATACAAACCTTAAGGATTTAATGAGGGAAAGAAATTTGCTTGGTACTTCAGAAAAGAAGGAGAGAAAGGAAGAAGTTAAGAAAGTCTTAGGCGCTGCTATTTCTACAGCCATACAGAGTCATCAGAAATTGGGTCTAGCCAGCATGCCAGTGGCCATCTGGGCTTCAGATTTTCCAAACAAATTCTGTATTTACTTGCTTTCACAGCAAAACCTCTCACAACAGTCCTTGGTCATTTGAAAATCCATGTTGACACAAGGTTTTCTGGAGTTGTCTGTAATTCCATGGTAACCAAGAGTCTCTCCTAACTGTTTTCTTGGCTGCCATCATCTGTTTGCTCGTCATTGTAAGCGTCTGCCACAAAGCTGGGTTTGTATAATTTCGGTTCTTTCTTTATGCCAGAGGGCAAATGAAATAAAAAAAAAAAAACTTTGGAGAACCAGGCAATTCCCAGCCAAACTGAATGAGAAAGTCGAGGCAATTATTGGAAAATACATGTGAAAACCTGTTATCACTCAAATTGAAAGGTAAATGTCTTTGAGTTTGTGTTTCATTTGGACTAAGACTTACTGGGGAGATTGCAATCTTTTCCTTCTCATGCATAAATCATGAGTTACACA
Organism: Rhombomys opimus; assembly: GCA_010120015.1. NCBI lineage: Eukaryota > Metazoa > Chordata > Mammalia > Rodentia > Muridae > Rhombomys > Rhombomys opimus. The sequence goes on from REGO01000368.1 coordinate 766,244, forward strand.
TTTGCAAGGAAGAAGGTGTCACTGAAATACTTGTTTAAAAATAAATATTGCCTTTCACAGGGCCCCTAAATTTATTCTGTAGGGAGTTGTTGTCATGCCAATGACACTTCAGATCTGAAATCAACATTATTTTTCTTTGATGAAGTGAGTTTCTGTGTGGTTTCCATAAACACACACGTTTTACCTATTTGCTATTGAGACCGTTAGTGCTCTTGGGCCTCGTTGTTTACAGTGGTTACGCTTCTTTTTTGGAGTATGCATGTGGCTTCACCTGCACAGAACGGCTTTTAAGCAGGAAAATGCAAGCCACATTACTTCATAGGATAGAAATAATCCTAACACAGATTATAACTTTGTCAAATAAATGGAATGGGCCTTGGGTTGGTGATTTATGTCTTTTATATTTATAAGTAAGCTATAGCAGTTTGCTTAAGCTATTGTTTGCAGGATGGAAAAATCTTACTTTGGAGTATTTGCTCTGTCTTTTAGGCTGAAATGTTCAATATTTTAAAATATGTTTACATTAAACAAGGCTTGGATATTTCTACTGCCATCACTATCCTTTAAAATCCAGTAATAATATTTGAATGTGATTTTATTTCCTGGAATTTATTTAAGTATTCACTCACCCATTTTGAATTATAAAATTCAAAATGACTGATTATTTTTATTTATATGTTTGAAAGATTATTATTGTTAAAAAAATAATTTGCTATTTTGAAAATTTTTTATGTCTTATTTTCCTAGAAAATACAGCATAATGTACCAATCCTGTTTTCACCTTCTTCTGTAAATTAGTTATCTATTTTTAGCAATATAAAACTACTTAAGCCTTCACTTAATAAAAAAAATCAGTGTCTGAGTCATTATAACATGGCTTTTATTGAAAAAAGTGATAAATTAATGAGGTTTGTATTTATCCTGTATACTAGATTACCCTTAAGCTCACACCATAGAGATAACACTAACTCCACTTAATTCATCTGTTCAACTCTTTCTACCATCTCAGATTTTATTAGAAAACATTATTCTTGGAAATTGAGACAGAAGTAACTTCAGTTTACTCTTAACTAGTTTTCCTGTTTTGGTTTGAATTCAAGGCGCACACATTTCAGGGTTCCACTGGGTAGGCCTTTCTTATAACACAAAGGTCAGTAGTGGGCTCCAGCTGAATCCTTCTTCTTCCTGCTCTCCTTTCTACCACCCCACTCAGAGGGTGTCTCCAGAAGCAGGTGATAGCTGTTCTGGTAGGGATGGAAGGAGATTGTCTCCACATGGACTGTCTGGGTATGAAGATCTTTCTGTTTTATTTTAACTTGCGGGTAAAAACACGAAGCTTACAGAGGTTAATGGAGTACCATGTGGTACATCCAGTAATCAGTGCATTGTTTAATGTTAGAATCAGACTCACTGTTCCTTTTCCTCAAATATTTACCATATCTTTGTGATGAATACACCCATATCATTTTTTAACTCTCTGAAGAACACATACATAATGTTTATCTAAATTCACCACAGTGTCACAGGCTCCAGACCTCTCAACTGTAACTTAATTCCCCACTAATCAGTCTTTCTCTATTATTCTTTCCACCGTTGTTTTTCACATCCATACTATTGATCTTCAGTAAAAGAGATGCAGAATTTCTGATGTAATTAAGTGTTAACACTCAGTATGTTCAAGACTCTAAAACCATTATCTTCTGTTGTGTGTGATGACTCAACAACTTGGATTGAAATGATCACTATCTTATATTTTATTATTTTCAAGTCCTGACAATATCACTAGATGTTCTTGACAGCAGAATCAAAAATAAATACAAAAATACAATAACAAATGCAATGAAAAGGAGGAGACGCCTTCTTTTTCCTTTACCATCTACATTTGAAAGGTCAGATACCTTCAGTGTGGTTGACATCACTCAAGTATGTGCTGACCATACTTTGGTGAGCCTGGTAATAGATTGTATAGGATCACTGAAGGCCAATGTGAAATTACACAGATGCGGTTTTGGAGAGAGGAAGCAAGCAGGAGTGAGAGTTCGAATAAGGCCCTAGGGTGATCTGATGAGCAGGAAGCAGTGCATGCAGGAGGGTGGGTCAGTGCCAGGCCTGGCAGTGCCAGTAATAACTACAATGTTATAAAATATATGTCAGTGTTGCAGAAATGATGACTTAAACTGTTCTCCCCACTTCTGCCCTCCTTCCCACAGGTGTTCAAGGGAACATAACTGAGGAAGGCTGAACAAACCAACCCTACTTAATCAGTCCCCTGCTGCTTGGGCAGATGACCTTTCTCCCAGGAGTGTCCTCTTTAAAGAGGTTAGGCAAAATACAGACTAATTAAAGTATCTACTCAGCTATGGACCATGTTTTTCTCTGAACTGTCAGGTCTTTTGACTATGTTTTATTGAAGATTAACAAGGCATTACTGATTATTATTTTAGAATGGCTTTATCTAAGCTTCTAAGTGTTAATTTGGATTGTCTTAAATAAGACTTATTATCCATCATTTTTCTTTCCATTGCTCCTTTCCTTAACAGTAATTTGCATAAAAGCTTGCTGAGAAAGGGCCAGTAAGATAGTTTAGGGGATCAAGGCATTTGCATCCATACCTGAAAACCATCGCTGGAACCCACGTGGTAGGAGAGGCGTGATGTTGTCAAGCCCTCCTCTGTCCTCCACCCATGTGCCATTGCACACCTGACCCCACAGCATATGTACATGAGCACACATGTGCACACACAAATGATATGAATAAAATTTTAAAATAATACTTAAAAATATGTAAGAGAATATGTTTTTAGTTTACTGAAAGTGTGCATCTTTGAAATATATCTTGAGATTCTTGGCTTTGTTGAAGAGTTTAAAAGCATCTCTTATCCATGTATACTTTATGTTCTGTTGAAAATCTCAGAAACATATGCTATAGGGAAATAACACAGATAATTTATATACTCAGAACGCTTTCCCGGTATTATAAAATGTTTTATACTGTCACTTGGCAGTATGGTGAGTTGCAGTTAAAGGCTGCACACAACTCAAATATACTATTATTTTCTAGGATTCCTTTCTAAAATCGCCTTTGGCTCCTTTTTTCATTTCAGCTCTATTTATCCTTAGTGTTGGCTAATATAGCATGTGCTATGTGAGCATGTAGACATCATTTCACTTTTTTTAACCTAAAAAGCATACCAATGTGAGAATGTAATTGTGATTTTGAAGAAGTGACGCAGAATTTTGATCTAATGTGAGCTTATATAATAAATCCACAGTGCATTCATTAGATTTATCAGGTGCCACTCCGTCATACTCGCAATTGCTGCTATGTGTGAGAGGATGTGGAGGCCACAGAGTAAAGACCATGAGTGGGGAAGGAGTGGGATCTTTCCTTTCTTCTGCTCTACAGGTTACAGACAATTTCTTTCCGTTTATTCCTAGAAGAAGTCTTGGATTTTTGTAAATGCCTGAATAGACGTTGCATGTATCCATGTACCAACTGGGGAATTTGAAAACCTAGACAAATTAAGGAAACTACAGTTGTCCTCACAAGAGATTTTCAGTATAAAAGCCTTGAACTAGCGATAGACCTTGGGAAGCTCTCTGACAGTGAACTGAAGGGAAATTCAAGCCTAGAACAACCTATAAGGTTATGTAATCTAACCCTTTAGGTTTTACAGTGACTGGATTAGAGAAACTCAGCGTGTGGACATTAGTGTTTGACATTTTGTGACTGCTAGCAAGTCCTCCTCAAAAACTGATGTCATATATTAATGTGTTTAATCATGTTTTAATTTGTGACATCAGACCCATAATGTACCTAGTGGGTTTTAGGGGGATTTTTCTATTTTCTTGCAATTTTATGATATTTAAAAAAAATTTATTTGCAACCAGACCATCTTTATTTCCTGAATGCTAATAAGACAAATCACTTCTGACACCATTTGCTAGATAGCTGAGAGCCCATGAACTGGACAGCAAAAGCTCATGACAGGTTAAATGAGTTTTATATCCTTTATTTTCCTGTCAAAGCACCTAATCCACATGATTGCCCCCCTGTCACCATGCTCCTGGTGTGATTTCCTGAAATGCCATGCGAACATGCATTTCACAAGTTACCAGCTTTCCTCTAAGTGAGGGTCTTCCTTTACCTCTCCGTCTGTAGTTGCTTATGATGCTGCCTTCTGGAGGAGAGATAAGATCCTCTCAAAACTAACCTATACATTAATCCTCATACGTGTATGGTTTTTTTTTTTTTTTTTGTTCTTGTCAGATGTTGCAGTTTTTATCACTAGAATTCTGATGTGAATCTTTATTTTCATATACCTTCTGAATTCTATTTAACATTCCCAATGCTTGGAATGGAGTTGTGTTAATTATTTAAATATTCTTACTCTCCTCAACGTTTTTCTTTTTTGTATGCTCCAATTCTGGTTTAACTGATCATTAGTTAATCACAAATGAGTTTTTTTTCCTGGAATTTTGACTGGTGATTAAATTTTGAGCAGATGGTAAACTTGGTATGTTATGTCTTTTGGGGCATTGAATATTATTATATTTTGTAAGTAGTTCTGAACATTGTTCTGGAATGCAGGCGAGTTGTGTAAAGAAATTTGTACAACTTTAGGTCTTTCTTTTAAGGTTTGTTGGGTTCCTCCATATTAGAGGTAATTGCTCCTCCCTACTGAGAAGAGGACTTGTGGAGTACTGCTCCTACGGATGTATGAATTCAGTTTCCCCCTCTTGCTGTTTGCGTTAGTGGTGTCTTGCTCTGTTTCTGTAAGTGTTGTCAGAGCATTCAGACAAGACATGAAGAGTGTAATATAAAAGATAGGGAGAGGGAACTGTTTATGAAGCAGAATATTCTCACGAGCAAAAGAGAACAAGCCCAAAGGGATCACTGTGAAGGGCAACACCATGCAAAGGGCGAGTATGGCCAGTGGCCAGAGACTGTTGTGCCAATTTACATGTTCAGATAGGCATTATTCACCTAACAGATGACATTCTGGAAAGTTTTTCTATCCAGGTGATTGGCAGGCCCATTTGGTTGGTTCTTTTTGTGTGTGTATTTTTGTATTTTTATTTTTATTAATTAGAGTTTATTCACTTTGTATCCTCCCTGTAGCTCCCTCTCTCCTCCCCTCTTAACACCACTCTCCCTTCCCTTTCTCCACCTATTCCCCTCCCCCAGTCCACTGATAGGGGAAATCTTCCTCTCCTTCCTTCTGATCCTACTCTATCAGGTCTCATCAGGAGTGGTTGCATTGTCTTCCTCTGTGGCCTGATAAGACTCCTTCCTTTTCAGGGGGAGGTGATCAAAGAGCAGGCCAATCATTTCATGTCAGAGACAGTCCCTGTTCCCATTATTATGGAACACACTTGGATGCTGAGCTGCCATGGGCTACATCTGAGCAGGGGTTCTAGGTTATCTCCATAAGTGGTCCTTGGTTGGAGTATCAGTCTCAGAAAAGACCCCTGTGCCCAGAGTTTTTGGTTCCGTCGCTCTTCTTGTGGAGCTCCTGTTCCCTCCAGGTGTCTTAATATCTCCCCCTTCTTTCATAAGATTCCCTGCACTCTTCCCGAAGTTTGGCTATAAGTCTCAGTATCTGCTTTGAAACTCTGCAGGGAAGAATCTTTCAGAGGTCCTCTGTGGTCCTGTTCCCTGTTTTCTCCTTCCTCCGATGTCCATCTTCTTTGCCTTTCTGAATGGGGATTGAGCATCTTAGCCAGAGTCCTACTTCTTGATTAGTTTCTTTAGGTGTACAGATTTTAGTATGTTTATCCTATATTATATTTCTAATAACCACTTATAAGTGAGTATATACCATGTGAATCTTTCTGCTTCTGGGACACCTCACTCAGGATGATCTTTTACAGTTCCCACCATTTGCATGCAAATCTCACCATTTCCTTGTTTTTTATTACTGAGTAATATTCCATTGTGTAGATATACCACAGTTTCTGTATCCATTCCTCAGTTGAGGGGAATCCGGGTTGTTTCCAGCTTCTGGCTCTTACAAATAAAGCTGCTACAAACATGGTTGAGCAAATGTTCCCGTTGTGTACTTGAGCATCTTTTGGATATCTGCCTATGAGGTAGCACTATTTCTAACTGTCTGAACTAAAGAAGTAAAAAAGCAACAAATAAAGTTGCTTTATTTAAAAATGGGGTACAGAGCTAAACAGAGAATTCTCAATAGAGGAATATGGAATGGCAGAGAAACACTTAAAGAAATGTTCAACATCCTTAGTCAGCAGGGAGATGCAAATCAAAACAACCCTGAGATTTCACCTTACACCCATCAGAACGGCTAAGATCAAAAACTCAAGTGACAACACGTGCTGGAGAGGATGTGGGGGAGCCCTCCCCCACTGCTGCTGGGAATGTGAACTTGTACAGCCAGTTTGGTTGGTTCTTAAGAGAAGGGGCAGTGGTACATCTTTATACATCACCAGAAGGCCTCCAGCGGGAGAGTAATCCTAAAGACCTAGGCAGTTTGAAATCCCATCTCTTTGCTCAGGTTCAGAGGTATCACTAGATTCCATTTCTTTGTTCATTCATTCATTTATTTATTTTTATTAATTTTATTTTTTTTATTTTTATTTATTTATTTATTTTTATTTTCATCTTACATCTGGATTGCAGCCCCCTCTCTCCTCTCTTCCTGGTCCAACCCTCCCTCCCTCTCCGTTTCCCCCTCCACTACTACAGAGAAAAGGGGAGCACCCCTATCATATCACGTTACTTCATGACTGAGCACATCCTCTTCCTCTGTGTCCTGGCAAGGCAGCCCTGTCAGGGGGAAGTGATTGAAAAGCAAGCAACAGAGTCTATGTCAGAGACAGCCCATCACACAAACAGAGGCTTTTAAAGAGAAAACAAAAATACAGGAAAAATATAATTAAACAGGTGAAGGAAATGATTAAAACGGTTCAAAACCTGAATAAATAAAGAAAACACACACTGAGGGAATCTTGAAGACAGGAAACTTAAGGAAGAGACCAGGAACTACAGATATAAGAATCACCATCAGAATACAAGAGATGGAGGAAGAGAATGTTAGGCAAAGAGGATCTCATTCTTTTCACCGAGGTCTGAAGCCTGTGGTTGGTTTCAGTTCCTGGTTTTATTAACCCCAGATTGTGTGTAGGGGTCCATCCTCAATGATCTTCATGTGTACTGACAGTTACCTGGAGACCGCCCAGTTGAAACAGACACTCTTCACAGCTCTGAATGGTCGCTTAGCATTTTAGACTTTTTGGTGACTTTTTTAAGGCATGTGGCTCATCACTGTCCTGTGAACTGCAATATGCAAAGAGACGATGGGGCGGGCACTTGAGGGCTTTTCTCCAGCACTTCAGCTTATGAACAATGGCTATGTTCTTTTCTCTTCAGTACAGGCTATTCTTGCAAGTTTTTTTTGTTGTTGTTTTGTTTTGTTTTTTAATCAATCCTCGGGTTTTTGTTTTTGTTGCAATATGGTCTGACATTCCCTCAAGAAAATAAAAATCATAGAGCTCATGTGAGTGTGACATGTGCTTATAGTGGTAAGCATGAAAACCTGGGTTTGGTTCACAATAGAAACAAATAAAAAAGATGAAAAAAGAAGGAAGGAAGGAAGGAAGGAGGATGGAAGGAAGGAAGGAAGGAAGGAAGGAAGGAAGGAAGGAAGGAAGAAAGAAAGGAAGGAAGGAAGGAAGGGAAGCAAAAACAAACCAACTAAACTCAGTATAGCTAATCCAACTTACTTCCAATCAAAGTCATACAAATGATAAATAAAAAAGTAAATAGTTTTTCAAAAGTGGACATTGTACTATGCATTTGTTAGCCAAACTAGTCAAGGTCATATTAGATGTAAAAATATTACCTTTGGGGAGTCTTTTTACATTTATCAAAAATAACAAAATATTTTATTATGTAATTTGAACATTCATTAATAAAAATGTGAGAACACCTTAAAACACAGTTCAGAAGAATGAAAAATAATGACCTTGACTAACATCATCTCAAACTTAAGAATCTATTTGAATAATTAAAAAAATAACTTATAAATTAAAACCAAAACAATATAAAACTCAGTAACAAGAGGAGCACCATTATTACAAAATCTTTTCTGATAATAATGTAAAAAGTTGTAATGCAAAAATGTTAAAAATGGCATTTTATATAAAATACATAATTACAAATAATGTGAGAAAATAGTTTAAACTGGATCAAGTACAATTTTGGTCAACATTTAGATGATTGACGAATAGTCATAATGTTATACATTGAAACAGTTCTATTCCTACAAAATATTCCTTAATGAACTTTTACAATTAACATCACCACACTCACAATAAGGCATATTATAAGTCTAAATATTTTTAATTGTAAAATCAATTAAAAGGCACAAATTACAATTCAGCACCGGAAGTTCCTATTGTCATATGAAAGGAATATTCCTGGTGACTGAGGCAAATTGTCCAGGTTTTTAAAAGCCATAATGGAATTGAAGGATTTATCTTTTAACATTTAATGTCTTTGGAATATGCACTTTTAAACAATAAGAAGGTTTTATGAAGATTTTGAAAACACATCAAGATCTTTCCAAAAATTTGAGTCCTGATTCCCAGAACTGAGAAGATGAGAAGACTCAGTTCACACTCTGTGGTGTTTCACAGCAATGAGAGGCGGGCTCATATATTTAAGTAATATTGAAGTGGTGCAAAATATTAGAGTTATCATACATTAAAATATTGACTTTGGGCCTGGAAACATGGCTCAGTAACTAGGAGAAACTGGTGCTGTTGGAAAGGACCAGCCTCCAGTTTCTAGCACCCTCATGGTGGCTCACAACTTCTCATTATTGACATCAGTTGTTAAATAGATTTTTTCTACAATGAAACAATTTCAAACATTATATTAAACGTTGAATTCTGTTCATTTCACTATGAAACTAACATTTGGAGGTTACATGCTGGTGTGGTAGTAAGAGCCATTCAAAATGATAACACTGACATCAGTGTGAAAAACGTCCACGTGGGGGCTCAGCAGAAGCAGGTAATATATGAATCTATTTTAATGGTTTTCTAAAACTTGCAACTGAAGCGGAAGTTTCTGGTTTCTTTGAAGACTCAGTTCTGCCATGTGGCAAGCAGTCTTGTGAGAGGGTACATGATGGGTGTTTTTTTAATTAAATTTTTATTTTTTATATTAATTACAATTTATTCACTTTGTATCCCAGATGTTGCCCCTCTCTCATTCCCTCCCAATCGCACCCTTCCTCCCTCATCTCCTCCCATGCCCCTTTCCAGGTCCACTGATAGGGGAGGTTCTCCTCCCCTTTCACCTGATCCTAGCTTATCAAGTCTCATCAGGACTGTCTGCATCATCCTCTTCTGTGGCCTGGCAAGGCTGCTCCCCCTTCAGAGGGAGGTGGTTGAAGAGCCAGCCACTGAGTTCATGTCAGAGACAGTACCTGTTCCCCTTACTAGGAATCCAATTGGATACTGAGCTGCCATGGGCGACATCTGACCAGGGGTTCTAGGTTATCTCCATGCATGGTTCTTGGTTGGAGTATCAGTCTCAGAAAAGACCCCTGTGTCCAGATATTTTGGTTCTGTTACTCTCCTTGTGGAGCTCCCTGTCCTCTCCAGGTCTTAATATCTCCCCCTTCTTTCATAAGATTCCCTACACTCTGCTCAAAGTTTGGTTATGAGTCTCAGCATCTGCTTTGATACACTGCTGGATAGAGCCTTTCAAAGGCCCTCTGTGGTAGGCTCCTGTCCTGTTTCCTGTTTTTTCCTTCCTTCTTCCAATGTCCATCCTGTTTGTGTTTCTGAGTAAGGATTGGTCATCTTACCCAGGGTTCTCCTTCTTGCTTAGCTTCTTTAGGTGTACAGATTTGAGTATATTTATCCTATACATAGGATAAATGTACATAATGTCTTGCTGTGAGCTCTCTTCTGCGAGAAGCATAACTTTGGCCAACTGAGCATATCCGTGGGTGGACTCTGAGGAGAGGAGATATATAGAGGCCCACTCACGGTGAGGCATGACTTTTGGGATTGACATTGCTGTGCTGATCTTGATTTCACAGAGAGAAGCATTTCAGAGAACTTCTCGGGGCTATCCAACTGCGTCTGGCAGCTTTTGCTCACTTGTCATACTGATTCATGTTGCTGTTTGGTGTTGGCCTTTGGACTGGACTGCTGAAATCCTGATGACTGAGTTTGATAATCCCCTAAAAGCCCCTAGACTCTAATCAGCAGGAAGTAGATAAAAGAGGGCTACATCCCTTTTCCCTGCTAATCTCCTATATAAGGTGGGGTGGGTGTTGGTAGGGAGGTAAAGGTGTTTAAGAACCCTAAACAAAGCAGGTTTGGCAAAAAATCTAAGCCTACATGCAACCATTAACGTTGTAAGGCACTCATACTTCTCATGCACAGCTCTCTTCTTTCATTTTGAAGCCAGTTTCAGCAGTGGCACTGGCAGCTCACTCTGTGTTCTATATCTTCATTCATTTCTTTGTTTTTGTCTCATCTGACCTTTTACCAGGCTGCACATTCAAACAATTTTCATAAATTATCACCTTCACTAAAATTCCAAGCTCTTCAAAGTATTTTCCACATAACAACATTGTGTTTACCTACTTGTAACTCTGTCACCCAGAGGTCCTTTTCTCGATTTTCTGAGGGCACATTCCTTATTCTACTCTGAGCCCTCACTAGTTTCATCATGAATACCTATTTGCAAGCCAATAGTGGTTCAAAACAATTTTCATATTCTACAGGTAGATTCTGATTTGGGGTAGACAGGTGACTTCCTTCTGTCTTCAGTTTTCCTTCTTTAAAATTGAAATGCTTATACAATTTGTCTTAAACCTGCCTCACCATTTTATTTTTAAGCATATGACCTATTTTCTAGTTTGGAGACCTGTGACGGTCTACCAGGACAATTTTTACAGCTCTTGTACTTCATTTAAATGAGTTAGATGGCAAGATGAGGAATGTTGAGTTGTCTAGAACTAATGATTTTTCTTTATCTCAGTAGACCACTGTCATAAAACAATACCTTAAGCAACCTAAGGATATGAAGGATGAATTTACCTGACAAATTGAATGGATAGATGTCTTTTATAAAGTTCATAATATTGACTGAAAGTTGTGCTAGTCCTTGAAACCCACAAACACACTGTGATTTGATAAAACAATAATACATTTTCAGAGCCATTTAAGTTTGTTGATAGGAGATATGGTCATGTAGCACCCAAATGATCATTAGAAACTGAGACTTTTTCCTGTTTCTGTGAGGGCACAATTGCAGAGGGAGGATAACCTCAATGTAATACAGAGACTCACCCATCGTTGTTAGTCATGAACATGGAAGAAGTATGTCACTGTCATGGAAGGCTTCTCCAAGCCAAGAAATTAGGGTAGCTTCTAAAAGCTAGAAACAGTGTGCCACAAAGAGGCGGCAAGCAAACAGGTATCTCAGAGACATGACTATGGAAATAACAAAATAAACAACAATGCCCAGAGCAACAAGCAATGGAAGCACTCTTTCCCGTAACTGCCTTGCCCTGTTACTGCACCATAGCACTGTGAATGCATGACATTGTGGTGGATGTGGTAGATGCAAGACAACAGCAAATCACACTGGAATGTTCACTCACTGGTCATCATTGAGGTGACCCTACCACCCTCCTGGGAAAAAACCCTCCAAAACTCAAGTTTGTTTGTACTAGATAACATGAAGGACTCCTTGCTAACAGACTTCACTTTTAGATTTTTCTAAAAATGCAAACAAACATTCTATGAGAATCACTCTTTGCACAGTAGTTTTGCTGATAAAAATTATAGTGTGGATACCTATGTAGAAATGCAGATCGATTATAAAGAGACATGAAGAAAATTATTGGTGTAATTGAATGAAGTAATAGCTCCTAAATCACTGGTTCTCAACATGTGGGTCACAACCCATTGGGGTCTTGAATGAACCTTTCACAGGGGTCACCTAAGAAATTTACATTATAATTCCAAACAGAAGCAAAATACAACTATGAAATATCAACTAAAATAACTTTATGGTTGGGGGTGTCACCAAAACATGAGGAACTGTATTAAAGGGTCAAAGCATTAGGAAAGTTGAGAACCACTCTTCTAAGTGATCAAGTCACCATTCAAATAATTTTCTTTTTTATTTATTCCCCCTGCTAATTATATATGTTTTTATGTTGATGCCAAATTTCAGGCAGATTGGTGAGTCAAAGAATATCTATAATTTGTAATTTTTCTCTCTCCATTTTTGGAATACTATTTACAAACATCTGTGCATATTCATAAATAATGTAATGAATAGAGCAGTTAAACAATGTAAGTATGGAAACAAATTCAAATAAATCATTCAAGTCATCATCACTTGGTTGTTTGCAATATTTAATTTTGTCAAATCACGGTCAGGTATAGCAGAGGGATGTCAGTTGGTGAGATGCTGGTCTAACATGCAGGAAGCCCTTTATGAGGTTCTGAGCTTTGTATACTCTGTGAATGGTGCCTCACACCTCCGTTCCTTTCCAGAGAAGGGCAGAGGAACAGAAGTTCAAAATCATCTTTGGATTTTTAGCCAGTTCAAGTCTAGTCTGGGACACATGAAATCCTATCTCAAGAAAATGAAAAGAAAAAATATTCTTTCAGTAATCAGTCAAAGTAAAACAATGGCATTCACTGACTCATTTTAGAAATAATAAAGAATCTAAAATGAGTTAAAGTGTGTGCTATTATTTTACTTTGTTTTACTTTGACTGACTACTCTGTCTGTCTGTCTCCCTTTCTTGATTGAAATAGATGCTGAGATCCACAGCCAAACGTTAGGCAGAGTTCAGGGAGTCCTGTGGAAGAACGTGGAGAAAGACAGGAGGACCCGAAGGGGAGGGTATAAAAACTCCAAAAGAAGACCAACAGAATCATGAACCTAGGCCTGTGGAGGCAGAGAGATTATAGCACCAACCAAAGAGCATGCATGACCTGCACCTGTGCCCTGGACACATATGTAACTGATGGGCAGCTTGTTCTTCATGAGGGTTTCCTAGCAAGTGGAGTAGGAGGTGTCTCTGACATGGACTCTGTTGCCTGTTTTTGGATCACATTCCTTTAGCTGGCTGCCTTGACTGGCCTCAGTGGAAGAGGATGTTATTAGTCTTGATGTGACTGATGTATCCTAGTGGGCTGGTTCAGGGTGGGGATTCCCCCTTTTTCAAGAGAAGGGGAGGGGGAAAGGAAGAAGAGAGGGGGAGGGTGGAACTGAGAGGAGAAGAGGGACAGGAAGAGAGCTGTGACCATGATGTAACATGGATAAATAATTAAATTTAATTAAACAAATAATAAACTACACTAACTCCTTGTCTTCTAAAACTGGCTTTAAACTTTAAGTATGAAGTTGGCTGCCTTGAGTTTGCATGTTTGCAGTTGCAATTCATGTGATTAAACCAATAAATTTAAAGCAAAATTAAAGAGGGTGATAATGAGTTTGCTCAAAGAAACATAAACGAGCCGTGCTGCTGAAGGCATGTGCAGAACTGAGATGATCTAACAGGTCTAATTACGGCAGGGCTATGAAATGCAAGTGTAGGCAGAGTGCCAAGTGGCCTACTTTCCCACTTTGAAGCCACTTCCCCAGCTGAGCTGCACTCTTCCAAGTTCCATGTTGACTTTATAAACTCAGATGATTAATACTTAAAATGCAAGTGAAGAAAACACAACAAACAAGCCATTTAAAACACCAATGTCTGATTACCCAAGAGCGTGCTTCACGTTGAATTAAATTATATATTGTCACTGAGTAGATTATTAATTATACATATGAAATCCCTAACATGCAGTATTCTGGCACTTGGAGTCTAAATTAAATTCACCATGATTATTTTAGATAGCTCCTTTTTGTTCCTTCTAGCCAAGAGGCAATTAAACCCAGTGTGAGAATTTTTATAAATAGGCTCTACTTAAAACTATAAAATAAAATGTGTTATGTCTCAAAGGAAATATTAATTAGCAAAGAGTTGCTGTGGTCATTTGAATAAATGCCCCTGTCCTTGTAGGGTGTGTGTGTGTGTGTGTGTGTGTGTGTGTGTGTGTGTGTGTGTATAATCTCTAGGTCCCCACCTGGTCTGAGGTCTTTACAGAACTCTTAGAATGGGCAGCCATAAAGGGAAAAGTATATTATTTGGGGTGGGTTTAATGGTTCATCACACCATTTCACCTCTTCCTTCCCTCTTCCTCTGTTTACTGTGTGTGGATAAAGACATAATGAGCTGACTTCTGTCCTGCCACCATGCTGTGGCTTTCTTTTGAAATGTGAGCCCAAATAAAATATTACAGAATTTACTTTCAGTCATGATATTTTATCAAAGCTACAGAAAAATATCTAACACTGATGACATATAGCTGTTTGTTTTTAATAAATAGTTTCAATATATTTTAAAAGTATTTTAGTCAATGCCGGATATTTTAGCTCATAGTGCTGCTGGCATTTCCAAATAGATTACAAGTCACACAAAGGCTCCAAAAAGGAAACTATCAAATCATAGACCCTTGGAAGCATGGAAGTGAAAGGCTCTTTTTTGGTCATTGAGTACAGTCTTCATGCAAAATGGAAGTTTGCCACACAGCTTTGGAAGGGCTCGTTTGTCTTTCTGAAGTCAGTCAGTGGGGCCCACTGAAATTCCCTCAGGCAGCAGCAAGTCTCTATGCCATATGTGATAGGAAGCGTCCTGGCAACATAGTTCAGTGTTCCTTAGCAAAAGCTGGGACAAACGTAATATGGATAAGGCATATGCTTCACTGTAGGAATTCTTGCAAAAACTGGTTCAAGGTAGTACAATTCAATGTCTGAAGTACATAAAATATTAGTAAGAATGGTTTTTTTTTCATTTCCTCTTGTTTATATTTCTTAACTCTCTTTGTTGGATTATATGTTTATTTTCTTGCAATGATTTATAAGTAAATGCTCTGGGTGTATGTGTCTCAAAGCCAAAGCAATGTGGCTCATTTGTGTGCAAGCTGCTTGAGAGCCACAGAGGGTAAAGTCGAAGGTGGGGGATTAACTTTGCTTTCTTGCTAACAGGCTCATTTGTTCAACCTTGTATCACATTGCCAACCACAGTTTTCAGTTTAATGAGGAAGAGGACTAACTGCATTCACATAATATCATCTCTTCATGGCTAAACAATCATTGGTGGGGAGTCTAAAAACAACTCCATTTTAAAATACAAATAAAGAAAATACCTCTATTGCCTTTGCTTCTAAAAATGTTGTTCAACTTGAAAGCAATAGTAAGATAATAGTCAGTGTTTGTGCTTTTCTTTGCCATCGTAGCGTCTGTAGGCAGTCTTGAGTTTTGTTTATCTTATCTTTCATATTTTACCAGCAGGTCGTGTGTATCTCAACATAAAAAGAGGGCAGTCCTGTTTACTTTAATTTTCCAACATTCCTTCTATAATTATTTAATAACTAGAAATGTTATTATTTTGTGAGAGTCTGTGTTTCAAAGTCTGAAGGAGGCTGATGAAACAAAATAAAACAAAGCAAAACTCAAAAATAGTACCTGAGATCAAGGAATAACTATTACTGTAAGTTTAATTTTTAGTTGTTCAATTATTAGATATTGGTGATTTGTCACCATTGATGAATTCCCCCACTTTCAGATAGCTATTGTTTTAATGGATGTGTTGTTAAAATTTTATTTTGCATAAGTCATTGCACCTCTCAGAATATTATTTTAGGTCCATAAAAGTGGTAAGGCACAGGAAAATTTATGAACCTTTATAACATATAATCATATTTATTCTAGACTCCAGATAATAAAGTTTCGCTACAATAGCTAAATGTTAACTTTAATGATAAAAAATTCTCAACATTTAATAAAGATATAGTATTGTTACTTAAGTTTGTGATTTGAAAATTTTTCTCATCTAACTATCTATCTATCTATCTATCCTTCATCTATTTATTTTTGAGTTCTTGATCACATTTCCCCTTTATCACTATTTCTGAAATTGTCATTTAAAAATCTGATAGATACTATAGACTGCCTCTGTACAAAAAGGCAGTCTCTTCTAGGTTTTAAAACTTTTTTTTTTTGGGTTAGTACGTGTTGTTTTCATAGCATCTTAATACACATGTATTCATACTCTTTTCCCATTTGTCTCCTCTTCCATTAGTCCTGGCCTTTAATCATTTCAATTTAAGCCAGTAATTTCTGAGATATCAGTATCCCAATATTACTTATGTATTTTTAAGAAAATACATACAGATGAGAATCAGCAAGGATAAGAATGGAGACAGTTATCATTAAGATCTTTGTTACTTACTGAGATTTTCTAGTGTTACTTAAGAAATAATTTACCTCTTTATTACAAATCTTTTACTTCTCCTTCTCAAGCAAATCTTGAGGTAATTAATGAGAATTGTGTCTAGTCACTACTTTTAAAAAATTAAAATTCGTATTGGGCTCTTGTTGAAAGCTTAGGGGCTCAGTGATTTGGGAAGCAAAGGTGACAGGGTAGCTTAGACAATAAAGTAAAACCCTGTCTCCACAAAACACCTTATTGAATATCATTACTCATTATTTCAAAACAAGCATTCATTCTCAGTCCTTACTTAACAATGAGTAAACTGATAACTCTAAAGGATGAAAGAACTGGAAAAATGTATTGTTTCCAAGTATGCGCACGGACACCTTGAGATCCATGTGAGATTTCTTGAAAGTCGCTGGGGATCTTCTACAGCTCCAGCAGAAACGGGAGCTTCAGGGACCTCCAGGCCTGACTAACTCAAGCTGCAACATGAAATTATAGTACAGTCTGTCCTGACAGCCGTGTTCTGTAAGCCTGGCATTTTCATTTCTTTCCACAGTAGATGTCAAAGGATGTTATAAAATCAGGGTGAAATAAGGTTAGCAGTGTTGAGCCAGATTTTAAAGATTAAGTTGTGGACTAACCAATTGGTACACATGATCCATTTGTAAGTCACTGTAATTACTTAAAGATTAAATGGAAATAGTGATTCTTCTAATTTATGGATAGCAGTTCTTTTCAAATTACTACAAAGTTTTTAGAATATTAACAATTATTATGTTGTATAATTGTATAGACATAATTGTTTAATGAATGACACAATAAGAGGCCACATTTTTTCCTGGGGATGCTGTATAAAAATCCCTGTGATACAAGAGCCCTATGGACTGGAAAAAGTTTGGAAAACTGAGTTACTTGGTTTTGTTTTATTATTATTATTTATTGAAATTTTGCTTTAAATTGGTACAGTTCTAGGAGACATTGCTCATAGGAAAATGTTGCGATAAAATTCAGAAGGAAATAAAATTTATTTGGAAGAGTAAACTTGTGATCACCATCCAAACCATTTCTAACTTTTTTATTAACCATAGAACTTGAGAACAATATCCCGTTTGGAGACATTACAAAGGATGACCAAATACAAAAAGTACTGAGTATTTTGGTTTCAGAAACACTTCAAAACATAATTCTCGAACACTTTCGACTTGACAAAACCCAACGAATATTGCCAAAGCACTCTTGTCTCTATATTTTAAGCTCCTGTATGCTGGTAGAGAAATTTAATCTTTATGATACACATAGCTCATCAGAGTTTTTGATGAATGCTACAGCATGTGATCCCAAAAGATCTTAGAAGAATTTATGTCTAGAAATTCTAGTTTCATAAGCCAATCTTGAATTACTCTTATTTAAACCAGAAATGCACATTTTTCCCATAATAAGTGGGAAGAAAATTTAAAATTTTACTTGAGTTTGTTACAGTTCAGAAATCAAGTTGGGGTGAGCTGCTAGTGAAACACCTTTTATTATTCCTATTGAGAGACCTTTCAAAACAGTGCTGACTTAAGTTGTCCATAATATCCAAAATGTTTTCTCACTAGTTAACAAGAGAAGCAGAAATAAAATCTTGCCTGTGTGTTATACCTTGATGCAAATATTTCCCTTCTGGCATACACCATTGATGAATAGTTAAGCTCAAGCAGTCCAAGTAGTCTCATTTACAGTCAACAACTATCCCAGTAAAGATAATGTGACACACTCTGTGTCACACAAACACAATTAAATAGCATCTTGATATTTAGTGGACTGATCATATAAAGATTGACACTATAGACATTACTCTGTAGATATTACTCATGGCTATTCCTGTGTGTTGGCTATGATGTTTTCAGTATAGAAAATAATTGAGAAGATCTTGGTTAAAGAAAAAGGGCCCAATAGTCATTTTAGACATACTGTTCACATCATGTTCTGTCTAACTGTCAAACAGCTTCTCAACTGATAAAGAAACAGACACTTTATCTTAGTTGCTGACATCACTCAGGATAGTCAAGATCTGCATTTATTATTGCAAATAGCAAGGGCTTAACATCAATTTTTTGCTTTCTTTTTTCTTTTTAATTTTATTTATATATTATTTGCTCCCATAAGTGATATTCTCAGTTTAATATTCAGTGTCACAAAGAAAAAAGATACCCATTAATTATTTCTTAGTATTCTTTACCTGAGTGTTGGGGATGGAGCCTGGTGCATGTTAAACAAATATTCAACCACTGAGATGCAATCTCACCCTACATTTAAAATATAATAACACATACATGATTAAAATAGACATTACGTATATAATACAAAATAATCAGGGTGTATTATATGGAACGATTTCTTTAATCAGCTGTAATTATAGCTGCTATATTGATATCTTTACACTTAAACTCTTGGGAAGGCAGTTTGATAGTTGAAAAAAAAAATAACCATGTGTTATTTTCCATGACTGAGTCTCTGCCTCTTGATAATTCCCAGAAATAATTTGTATCCCTTCTAATGGATTTCACCGTTTCCCTGCTATCTCTTTGAATCACTATATTCTCTGGTTGATAGGCTCCTTCTGTGAGCCACTGTGCCGGTCCTTCAGCACTAAGTTCATAGGTCTTTTGTCCAATTCAGACCTTATTCGCTAGACCGAGCTCGCTCTGGGTTGCTTTTCTCCCTTGGCTCTGTGAATAACAAGAAGTTTCACTACAAAAGCCTGACAACACATCAGCTACCGCAAGATCCAACTTTCACAGTCCCACAGAGCAAAAGGCAGGTCCATGTGGTCACCCACGATCACGCCCTGACTCTTCAGCATTTCCTTAATTGCCCCGAAGTGCCAGCATACAGGAGCTCTCTCTCTCTCTAAATTCATCTACGTAACCCCTCTACACTCAGAAAACAAAGCCCTCTTTAAGTTTACTGTTGTTAATACTTTATCATCTGTGTCTTTTATAAATTTTCCAATTAAACTGTAACATGGTAGATATTTAAAAAGAAATGATTGTTCTAATTTTAAAATTTTTGTAAGACTTTTATCACATGTATACATGTTTAACATCTATAAGGCTTCTTCGTTTATTTCCTACTGTACTATGTTTAAGAAAACATTTTAACTTTACAAATTGGGATGACCAAAATCTCATAGTTTTTGCACTTAATTTGTGTTTTTACATTTTGATATAAAACAGTTTACCATCACAATAAATCTTTCTGTGTTAAGGAAGGCTTTTAGGATAGTTTGATATTGACTGTTGTTTTTCTCATCCTCTGCTGTTAATGGAGAAGACTTAGCATTTTCCAGTGTCATAACCCCAACTCTCTTGTCTTGTATCTACAAATATCTAGATATTTTTGTACACTTTTGTAAACAAGCTATCTCCCCAGACCTCTGACCACAAGCATGAGCAGTGGCCCTTGACAGCAAAGAAAAGCTATTGCCTTTATTAGCAATTACAAGAAATGTATGCTTTATGATAATAGGAAATGTCTACTGCAGGAAACAGTTTTATTGGATCCAAGATAAGCCTTGCATTCCTCAAGAAATTCACATTGTAAAGGTAAATATCAAGTCAAACGGAAACACAGTCATCAGGTATTAAAACTCAGACTTTCTAGCATATATATATATATATATATATATATATCATATACATATGTAATATATATACTAGTTCTTTCATCTTTCTTCTTCTTTCTAGACATACAGGTTGATTTATCTTTGATTTAATTCCATATCTTAAGTAATTGTGTGCTTAGTTTAAATATAAAAATATAAGCCCAAAAGATATTGCCAGTGGATCAATTTTAGATTTCATCTGAAATCAGTCCATCTTTTCATTAAACTCCATTCCAGTGTGCAGGCAGGACAAGCGTAATGTAATTATTTAAACAGAGACAAAGAAGATTCTGTTCATAGTTGCAAGCAGTGTTGGTGCAGGACAGTGCCTTGGGCTGAGTGATGAGTGCCAGGCAGATAAGAGGTAGGGAGCACCAAAGAATGTCATTCCGGAAGCAATTCCTGGGGTCACTGCAGCAACTTCAGAAACTTCAGAAAGGATTCCTCAGGGGGCAATAATTGGTTTGAAGTCACGAACAAGTAATTTATGACCAAAGGCAAACAACACAGTCTGTGGATCTTTGGATTTTTTTTTTCCTTTTGAAGAAATGAATGGTACAGGATGAATGACAATAAAAATGGGAGTTAGGAGAGACCCAAAGGACTCACTGACCACCCACTCCTAAGTGGGTAGTCACTTACTGATTAGTTAAGTTAGGCACCATTAGCTTGATGGAGATTTACTCAGCTCACTTTCCTACCACTTACAATTGTAAAGTTGTTAGTAAAAAGCCTGGAGTAATCACTCTAAGGATCAGACAGGCTTTTGTATAAACATAGCACTTCAACAGTTCTACTTGGGTTGGATTAGTTTCTTTAACTGAGTGGGAAATAATATTACACTTGAACCTTTTCCTCATTTTGAGGCACATACTGTAGAGCAAAACAAGATTATACAGGAAAAGAAAAATCTCCGAGTTAACTAAAAAGCACTTTAACATTTACCAGCTTCAAATGCTCCTTAGATTGCCATCTTCCAATATTCTGATATTGTAACAAACTACCTCCTGAGGCTGTATATGTTGGCTTAATTTAAAATGTTTTGTATTAACCTGGCACATATTTTGAGAATGATATTTTTCTTATAGTGTTTAAAACAAGTTATTAGTTACAATGTGAGTATATTGCTTATTTTCTCATTAATAATATTGTTCTTTTATCATATAATTATATATTATTATACATTATATATTAACATATTGTTATGTAACTATCCACAGAACAGGACATAAATATATACATACAACAAAAAACAATTTCATTAAAAATATGAGCTGAAGCATGCGCACTGAACATTGCTAGGATGAAGTTTGAGCCCCAGAGATTCTGTTTCTGGGGACTGAGTCTCTATGAGATAACTAAAGTCCAGTGATACCACAAGAATTGAGCACTAAACAAATGTAATCAATGTCTTCATAAGTAAAGTTCTGAAGAGTCGGCTTTCTCTTTCTGTCTGCCACGCAAATATACAGAAAACAGCTATCTGCAACAGGACATAAGCCTTCAACTACAGAACAAATCAATTCACACTTGGTTTTAAACTTACACCACCCAGAACTGTGAAAAAGTTATTTGTAGTTCAAATACTTAGCATTAAGACTCTTAGCATTAAGACTCATCCTTTGATGTTTCGTTAATGCAAATACAACAGTGCCCAATCTACTCACATGAAGTTGGACACTGTTCAGGCTGCACATGCTCACTAGATATTTCATAAGGCACATGTGGAAATAGAGAATTAGAAAACACTTAAATACACAGTTATTGGAACAGGGACCCAATCTACTCTACACGAAGCTGGTCGCTGTTCAAGTTGGCACATAGCTCCTGGGCCTTTCATAGGGCACAGGTGGAGAAGGAGTATTAGAAAACACTTAGATACACAACTATTTTACTTCTAATTATTGGCACATTCTGTAAGTATTATCAAGCTGTTTTAGCACCCACTTTGCCAAAGAAATGGGAAATAAAGCAACACTGCTGAGTTGTGTTGCCACTTCAGATCCACTAATGACCTTTTTACAAACTGGCTTGTTTCTGGTTAATCGCCATATTTTGCCTGATAATTTAAACATGGTTCTCTAAGACTTAGAGACTATAAATCAGTGAAGTGCAGGTTTCCATAAATTAAATATCAGTGGCTTAAAAACTGACGTGATTATTCTCATACTGTGTGAAACCCTCATTTCTATATCTTTGGATCTTAGATTCCATTTCTTCCATTGTCTTTTATGCTGTTTGGCAATGGGATAAAAATTAACCTAAGCAGGAAAGAGACATGAGACATGATGTCATGGTCTAGACCTATGTCTTAGAAAAAGATGAAGTGGGTGTTTTCACTTTGCTTTGCTGTAATTTGACCTAGTATGTATAGAGTAAGAAAAAAAAAAAAAAGAGGCAAGTGACTTCTGCATACTGATGAATTCTGTGTAGCTGGTGCTGATATGAGGACTTTGTATACATTCTTTTATCATTCATCAGTTTGATTATATTCATAGGAATAATAACCCATTTTTAAAAAAAAAACAAGTAGAGTTCCTTTGCTAAGTTTCTTAAGAACAGTGTCACTGATATTAGAGTTTTTAAGTAATTAAGATTACCCAGCTGCAAAGCTCATGTTAAATTCTGTTCTTGTTTTTGTATAGACCCTGTGCAAAAGAAACCTCTTCGTGAGTAGAAGCTAAGGGTTGGTAAGAACTGTCATTAGATAAACAGGTTCCTGGGAATAAGGCAAAATATATAGGTAGAAAAACACAGGCAATGGAAAACTAAAGGCAAAATAGAAACCATTTACCATGTTATTTACACCATCAGTTTCACCGGAATCACTCTACTATTGTCTTCTCAGTTATCTACGACTAGATCATGTAGGCGTGGGAGATAGGTCAGATTCCAAAGAGTCTGACCCTGCAGAAAATCTGATAACTAGACTTTTAAGAAAGTTGCTGGCAAGGGTATGAGACAAAAAGATTACTTGCCAAAAGCAAAAGAAAAACACAGGAAGGCAGGATGCCAGAGTTAGGACAATAGATCCAAAATAAGACATACGGCAGATACAAGATCAAAAGGACATGAACTTACCTATCTCTGGGCAATCTGACCATAGTTGAGATGCAAACAGTAGGAAAATGGGGGCAGTAGATAGTAATCATTACTGAGGCCATGGAAATGAAACTTGGGCAGATTTGAAGATATCTTCAGTGTTGAAAATAAGACCAACTTTTAGAACTAGATAAAAGGGATATACATCCAGAAGCTAAGCCAAGTGAGAGAAGGGTGGAGGTGATGAAGGAGTGGAAACAGGACACCACAGTGAGACTTACCTCACTATGTGGAATTTGTAGTTCATGCTTTACTTTAATGTCTGCTGCTTAATCTTCACACTCTCTTACCACTCTTAGCAAATGAGTGTTTCCATGAAGACCATAGTAGCCACATTTGAATACAGTAAATTCTTAAACAGGATGTAAGCTACTTCTGTTGGTATGGTGCTCTTATGCTTCTCTACTCTCTTCTGTCTCCTTCACTTTATAGTGCGCCTGGCCACTTCCCTCTCCATCCTATTTTATCTCTGTTTTCTTGATGATATTACGTAGTGCCACATCTACGGATAACAAGGAATTTGTGCAATTGTTGAATGACCTAGGAGATCCTAAAGGACAGACACAGCCATACTGTGTTCTTCAAATTCTACAGTAACGACACTGTGATGGCGTCCCCCTTATGTCACAGCAATCTTCATAGAGCACCACGAAATTCACTACTAACCAGAATCACAACTCAATTAATTATGATTATCAGGATAAATGGAAAGAATTAACAAGAAGGAACAGAAGAGATAAACATGATTTTTCCCCTTAAATTAACATTTTCTAATTTTCCATTTTATTGGTTCTGCTAGTGGGCACTTCAGAATGAGCAACAGATAATTGGGGAATTACTCTGCCACCTAATTGTCCTTAATGTATTTTACAACAAAGTTGTCAGCTCTCTCTAATGTGACTAATGTGTATGCTCATAATGGCAGTGACTTTCAGTATACATTAAAAAATTCCAAGCCTCTGGATTCCACATTTCCTTTGCTACAGTGTTCCTGTCAGTTTGGTTTTTGGAGAACTTCTGAATTTTTACATAGTATGCCCTGAACAGATATTACAGTTTCACTCAGCCTCCCGTTGACAAAGAAAGCAACCACAGACAGCTTGAATATGAATAGATTCGCTGCACTCCATCAACTCTTTATGGAATGAGGCACCAGGTTGCATTTGGTACAAAAACTGCATTTTGTTCATTCCTAGAATTCGAACTTAAATCACTTCTCATTAATCTCTAGGAATTTGAAATCATTATTTTAATTAAGACTGGAATACCTGCTCTCTATATCTTATGACAGGGACCTTACTGCTATTTCTAGCTGTTTGCAATCATTTGGCCACTCTTCTCTTCTACTTTCTCAGACATTAGTTCAACATGATAGTAAAAGTTGGGAAACAGCTTTGCGTCCATAGCCGTCTCTTCATTTGCAATTCTTTACACAAAAGAGTTTCATGGAAGAGGTAGGACATTTATGGAATTATAGAATGCTATTTAGAAAGGGACATTGACTTTTTTTTTTTTTACTGTTTCCATTTTGCAAATAAGAATATGAGGATAAAAATTAGGATATCCTAAAGTAAGAGAACAAATGAACATATGAAGTTTCAGTGTTAGAGTCAATTTCTGTAACTCATCGGCATGGCATTCTCACAGTCTTATAACGTCCTAAACATTTTTATCATCAGTGGATATAAAGAAAGATACAAGTAAAAACAGTCCACTTCTGTGACTCTTTCCAGCACTGGTTTCATTCCTCTGCCATGTTCTGGAGTTAATTCAAGATAAATCTGCATTTTCCAAAAGTTATTAGGATGTTGAGAATTATAATGAAATAGACAATGGCTATGAAGTATCACATATTAGGCACAGGATGAAGAGGACTTCTGACTACCATTTTAGTCAAATAAATAAATAAAACCCTATTTTCAGCTGTATATTAATGTCTTGACAAAAGTAAGCCTTAAACAGGAAACTCTGAAGAGGAGAAAATAATTGATTTGCATAAATTTCCATGCAATTAGTTCAGGTTTAATAACCACCCAGGCCTAAAATGTCAAACAGTCACATAGATTGTGAAGACTGGGCAAGATTTTAAGAAACCCAGTTGGGAATTTTGGTTATGGTGTATTGGTCTGCATGTGTGTGTGCACACGCACTGAGATTTCCCCTGTGAGCTTATGGAAATGAGCTGAGTGTGTGGAATGTGATCTCCAAGAGGGTACCAGAAACTGGATGTGAGGTTGCTAGGCAATTTCCCCCATTGTTTTAAACAAACTTCATGGAACTGGCAGCAGCTGTCAGAGTTCCTGGCTCCTAAGAATAACAGAGCTGAATAACACAAAGAACAAAGGTCTGCCACAATAAATGGCAATAAATAACCGGAACTTTCTATGCAAGTAAATGCAAGCACTTGAATGTTAAAACAATTAATAAGGTTAACACATACAAGAGGCCATTTGAGTTCTATTTGCTGTCAAATACATCTTCTGAGACACTTTAATTTAAATGCAAGATGATCAGAAAGGAGAATGGTATGCTGTGGTTTTGACAAATTATTTTTCTAAAACTCACCATTTTCTGTTTTTGCTTGCATTCTAATTATTCATTGGGCATTGCACCTCAAGGACAAAATAACCTTCCCTCTGCATGTGTAGAAGGGTCTTAAATGGAAACATACTCTACCCTTGATGCTAAATAAGAGCTTATGAAATCATATCTTCACCACAGAATTCTTTTAGATATCTTGCTCTTCTGACTCCTTTATTCTCTCCCGCTTTGTCACAGAAGGAGGTGATTATTGAAGGCTATGTGCACCGAGACTGAATAGAGCAGCACACAGAACTCTTGAGGTCTGACTAGCCTTTGTGACATCGAGGCCACCTTCTCGACTGTGTAAGTGGGCTGCAGTGTGTGCAAGAGCGTGTCACAGGAAGACAGGCTTCAGTGTGTGCAAGCTAGCTACAGGAAAAGCAGTAATCACTAGACATAGGCATTTTATATTGTCACACAACTTCTTGTGAAAGCCGAATAACTTCAAACCCAACTGTTAAAATAATTACTTACTAGTATTTTAAAATTGAAATTTTACCCCTTTAACTAGTCAACTATAGTCTTGGTGTTCTACTTTCTATGGCTGATTCACTCTCTTAAGTTAGTATGTGCTTAGGCATATCTTTCAAAATATTTTGAGATAACAACCTAGACATTTCTTTGCAATAATTTTAACACAGTCTCACATTAACGGTACATTAAACATTTTAACCTGTTATTTTGTATAAATGTTTCATATACTTACTATATTGATAGAAGTAAATTTTCAACTGAACAGTCAACTCGACAAAAATCTCTTTGTGAAATCTACACCATTTCATTTACAAAGAAAGATTTTATTTTGGGGGAATTGAGTGTGGGGTTTTCTATACTGGAAATAAGTCTTTATAAAAACATTTCTTTCTGGTAGTGATTTTCTAAATGTTTTTGTTTTAAGGTTATTTAAAAATATATAAAAAGCAGAAATTACAAAGAAAATACATAAAGATTTATTATGCATTGAGTAAATATACCCAGTATTTCTCTTTTATATACACTTGTCAATATCAAAATCAGGAATTTCTATGGGTACAATTTGTATGTGCAAACTGAGTGTAATGTCACTGCCCCATGTACACAGGTGTATCTAAGTGTCCATGAGGAACTAGTGCCAGAACCACCCTCAAATACAAAAATTCTGAGGTACTCCTAGGCATATATCCAAAATATGCTCAAGTATACAACAAGGACATTTGCTCAAACATGTTCGTTAGCAGCTGTATTTGTAATAGAATATGGAAACAACCCAGATGTCCAACTGAGAAATGGATACAAAAACTGCTACATTTACAGGAAGGAATGCTACTCAGCAATTAAAAACAAGGAAATCATGAAATTTGCAGGCAAATGGTGGGCTCTAGAAAAGATCATCCTGATTGAAGTACCCCAGAAGCAGAAAGACACACATGGTATATACTCACTTATAAGTGGATATTAATCACATAATATAAGATAAACATAACTAAAATCTGTACACCTAAAGAAGCTAAACAGAAGGAGGTCCCTGGGTAAGATCCTCATTCAGAAAGGCAAACGGGGTGGACATCAGAAGATGGAGAGAGCAGGCAACAGGACAAGAGCCTACCACAAAGGCCTCTGGAAGACTACCTAGCAGGGTATCAAAGCAGAGGCTGAGATGCATAGCCAAACTTTGGGCAGAGCGCAGGGAGTCTTATGAAAGAAGGGGGAGATAGAAAGACCTGGAGGGGACAGGAGCTCCACAAGGAGAGCAACAGAACCAAAAAATATGGCCCCAGGGGTCTTTGTGAGACTGTTTTTCCAAGGACCATGCATGGAGATAACCTAGAACCGCTGCACAGATGTAGCCTGTAGGAGCCTAGTCTCCAAGTGGGTTCCCCAGTAAGGGGAACAGGAACTGTTTCTGATATGAACTCAGTGGCTAAGTCTTCGATCATCTTCCTCTGAGGGGGGAATAGCTTTACCAGGCCACAGAGGAAGACAATGCAGCCAGTCCTGATGAGACCTGATAGGCTAGGGTCAGATAAAAGAAGAGGAGGTACTCCCCTATCAATGGGTTGTGGGAGGGGCATGGGAAGAGATGAGGGAGAGTGGAATTGGGAGGGGATGTGGGAGGGGCTACAGCTGGGATACAGAGTGAATAAATTGTAATAAATTAAAAAAATAAAAGAAAAATAGGAAAAAATTCCGAGGTACTCAAGCCTCTTCTATAACTGATGATCATCTGCATGTAATCTTGCATGCAGGTATGTTTACTTCAAATCCTGTCGTGGTTACTTTTTTATATGTAATGTAATGAAATGCTAGAGAAAGAGCTGTTACGCCACATCTGTAACAGTGCAACGGATTTGGCCTTGAATATTTTCTATCCACAACTTTTTGAAACGGATTCGGGACTAAATATATTCAGGGCAACTGGGCCTGTCTTATAGGTGTGAGTAATTTACAAAATTATGTGATGATATCCCTCTAACCCATTGTTTTAAAGTTTGTTTTTAAGTAAGAAAATGGTCAACCGAAGGGTAGTTGTTATTTGATCAGATTCACAGTGCTGTGAGAGTGCTGCTGTGCTGTGAGAGCGTGCTTTCCACGGATGATCTGATCGTGCTCTGACCTGGCAGTGGAGAAAATTCCAGTATGGCTGAATGCCATTTCTGTATCTATGCATACACTCCTGCATAAGGCTGAATACACTACAGCATCTTCCTGGAATACCAGAGCAATTCTGAGCCATATATGAAATTATTTCTCTGAGAATTACGGCGTAATTTAAAAGAGCTTTCCAGAAATATTACAGATATATATTCAGCCCTTGGATCTTGATGCATTATTTTCTAGGTTTGTGGAACACATGTTGTCCTTTAAGAACGACGAGAGTCTATACATCTGCTGCAGGTGAATGGCTGCAGTTGTGCCACTTCTCTCTCTCTTTTCATTTATGCTTGGTATGAGGTAAGAAGCAGCAGTAATGCAAAATGAGAGCTGCATGTTTGGTGCTGTGCAAAATTTTCAGTGTGTCATAAATAGTAAATAACTTACTCCTGAACACTGAGGTATGGTCACCCCATTCATTTGAAAAAGAAAGAAAGAAAGAAAGAAAGAAAGAAAGAAAGAAAGAAAGAAAGAAAGAAAGAAAGAAAGAAAGAAAGAAAGAAATTGAGATACCAAGAGGTACAAATGTCTAATGAGACTAATTCGAAATTCAAATGTATGGATTACAGGGTCTAAAACTTCAACAGGCACAGGATTCAGACTAATGTAAGTATAAGTGTGGAAATTCTGATCTTAATATTTGACCTTGAGCATCTTTGCTTCTCTATGACCTTGTTCCTAAAATGGAAAGTACCCAGGAGTAAAATTGTGTAGATATTCAAAATGTGCTAGAAAAGTCTGTCACCAACCAAAAGTGAGGAAAAAGCTGTTATGCTGTCATATTCTATTTTTGAATATGCATAGAAAGTGGAGTTTGTTTGTGTTTTTTACTCTGTGGTTAGTGTCTCCTTAAAATACTGATACATGTTTCTTTTTTTTCCACCACAGATATCACATTCCTCCTTGTCCCTCGTCCTTTTTTATCTGAAGCTTTATCTGTCTCCCCAAGAGCTTCATTGACTTTGGAAACATACTCTCTCAGTAGGCTCCCATGCACGTCCAATAACCCTAACCCTGCCATTCTAAGTGACCTGAAACACACAGAGCTAATTCATCACGTCTCAGGCCCATTCTTGTTGTTGTCCCTGTCTGAAGCATGTCTATTCAGCTTCCTCTCTACCTATTCAAATATTCAAAACTACAGAAAGGCTTAATTGAAATCCATCCATACTTGAAAGGCCCCTGTCTGTTTCGTTTGACAACATAACTCAGTAAAATCTTGTAAAAACCCAACAGAAGGATTGTTAAGCTCCAATTACCACGGACAATTGTGTTTCCTCTGAGTATCTGGTTTGCTTCCAGTTTATTCACAGTGCCAATAATGTAATAGCTTTGTATGTGCATGTCTGTGTTTACCTGGTTTTCTGGAATTTGAGCCCAAACCTCTAGTCTATTGAAAAACCTTTAACATTTGCTAATTATTACTTTGTGGGTGATGTGTAGAATTTAATTTTATTAGCTTTCTTCCTCCCCTGTCTTTATATGTATTTTCAAATTTGTATGCATTCTTTTACAAAGGTAAGGTAACATTATCTTAGACAAAAAAAAATCAACCTTTGCAAAACCATTACAACTAATAAATTAAAGGTTACTAAATTTTACGTAACTTATAGATAATTATCCAAAATTAACTGCTTCAGACTTTGGATCTAATTACATTATTCTATTGATTTTTTATTTGTGACCCTTTCAATGGACTTGGAACTATTATCACATTATTTAATGTCATAATTTTGAAATAGGCTTTTTTATGCCATTAAATATTCTTTGAAGACGTTTATGTCAAAACAGTAGATTATAAATATAACATGATTTAATTGAAGTACTCCTATGTGATTAACACCTATGCTATTTAATGATAAGCACATATGCAAATGCTTGATTTTTAACTGCACATTACTAATGGGTATTACTGAAAAAGTCTCACTTCAAAAGTTAGATATAGTTATAAAATTACCATTGTTATCAATATATGCTGCCAAACTACTCACATTTTTTAATTCACTGAACAACTGTGGGCAATGTAAAGTTTTCTCTATTTTAAGCCATATGCATTTCTAGAAAACCTTTGGGAGGTAAATATTTAAATATTTGAATTTGTATAAGTGAATTGAAGCATTTCCAAGGTAAAGTGTATTTCACTTCTAAGTAAATGAAGATGGTTGTATTGATATTTTATTTCACTATTTCTACTTTACATAATTAATATTTTATCATTAGTATTATTAGCATTATTATTAGTAGTAGTATTTTATTACATTAAATAGGTTTTAATCCCTATAAAATACCATGTATACTGACTTTCTATCAAAATATTTTATGCTCTTCTGATGAAAGGTGAATATTTTTAATAGAAAAACCATAAAGCTTTTGTAACGTTAAGGATTTGTCTTTACACCAAGGGTTTTACTCTCAAGGAATGTATGTAGTGATATCCAAAGTAAAGCATTCCTTTTGAAAATGTGATTTTATTGAAGTTTATTCCATGTAACAGGAACGTATGTGATTATATAATGATATAGTACTTTATAAATTACCTATATAAACATCTCTCAAAGTTTACTGTGCCAGCCTCCTCTGAGAACTGGTTACAATGTGAATAATTCCTGGATCCTACGGAGAGTCCAGCATATTTAGACAATGGATTTAGATGGGCTCTTCCTGAGCAGCCAGATCATTCTGCTAGCATACTGTGACTCAGCCTTTTAAAATTATTACTTAATTCATTTTTACAATTTCTTTTCAAAATACTATCATTAGTCAACTAAACCCAGACTTAAAGATAGGTATGGAAAGACAAAGGATCTAGCCAAAAGCCTTAAATTACAAGACTGTAGCTCTTAAATTTTACCCATTAAGCTTTATCTTTTGGCTCACATTGCAATTGATGTGGAGATAAATTATAGATTTACAATTATTCGTTCTTATAGACATAATTAATTTTAATAGTCATTACGAAATTGGAGTAGGTATGTGGAAGGCCATGACACAAGGAAATAAATGGGCACTTCCTGTCTACGCAGTTCCCCACAGGCTTCGTCATCTCCAGAGGAGGCTGACTGGCAACAGCTACTTCTTAGACATGAAGCATTGTGTTTGGTCAGGTCAGTGTGACTTCTCACCTGGGAGAGTTCTTGAGTGAGAGCTGAGGAATACCGTTCCCTTACCTGGGCTTTACATAGTCTGGTCACATGACCATGAACCAATCTCCTAAATTATACAATGCATCTGCAGATTATGGTAGGTACAGAATGGGTATTTTCCATTATATATTTTTGTGATTATTCTTCTACATCTTTTCAGACTAGATTCAGAGTCAACAAATGCTTTAAGTTTCTACATGTTGTAAAATATGAGGCCATAGTCGGCCATGACGATATATACTTTTAATCCCATCATGGAGTCAGAGGCAGATGGATCACTGTGAGTTCTAGGCCAGATTGGTCTACAAAGTGAGTCCAGGACAGCCAAGGCTATACAGGCTAAATCCTGTCTCAAAAAAAAAAAAACTAATAAAAAAACCATAAATAAATAAATAATGAAGTTACATTATCTTCCAGTAAGGGAAGAAAAATATATTGGTGCTCATTTGGGCAGTACATATACTAAAATTGAAATGATACAGAGAAGATTGACATGGTCCCTGAGCAAAGAATGCATACACATTCATGAAGCATTCCATACTTTTATAAGAATATCACAAAATTTGCAGGCAAATGGATGGATCTGGAAAAGGTTGTCCTAAGTGAGATAACCCAGACCCAGAAAGACACACATGGTATGTACTCACTTATAAGCAGATATTAGCCACATAATACAGGATAACCATACTATAATCCACAGACCTAAAGAAGCTAAGTAACAAGCAGGACCCTAGGGCAGATACTTAATTCTCATTCAAAAGGACAAATAGAAAAGACAGCAGAAGTGGGTTGAAGAGAGGCAGGATGGGAGTCTACCACAGATGTCCTCTGAAAGACTCCACCCAGCAGGGGATTGAAGCAGATTCTGAAACTCACAGCCAAGTAGCTTTAAATTTAGAGAAACATTTGATATCAACATACACATTCATCCCTATCCACAGACACATGCATTCAAACCACACACATGCACACACACATACACACACACACACACACATACACACAAACACACTACCACCAACAACAACAACGACGACTAAGAACTACCAGACATTCTAGCTGTATCGCATTTGGGAAGGCACCCAAGGAATGCAAGTAGGCATATATCTCCCTCAGAATTCTACTGCTTTAAAAAGACAGCATGACTATGGCAACTCTTAGAAAAGAATTCATTTAATTAGAGGCTTGCTTACAATTTTAGAGGTTTAGTCCATTATCCTCATGACAGGGAGCATGCTGGCATGCACGCAGAATTGCTAGCTGAGGGCTCTACACCTGAACTGCAAGGGAGCAGGACAAGAAAACTAGCTGAAAGTTCTACACTTGGATCTGGAAGCAGCGAGAAGAGAGCCGTTGGGCCTGGCTTTAGGCCTTTTGAAACCTCGAAGCTGATCCCCAATGGCATACTTCTTCCAACAAGTCCACACTTACTCCTAATCTTAAATAGTTCCACTCCCTAATGGTTAAGAATTCAAATACATGAGTGAACAGGGGCATTCTTATTCAGCCACCACAGCATAATAGAGAAATAAATACCTGCACATCCATGATTGTTATGGTATTTTCACACAAGCCAAATTATGGAATCAGCCTAAGTGCATTTGGTAGACTGGAGAAAAACTGGATCTCATTCACTTATAAAGAACAATAAATTATATCATTTTCAGAAAATGACAGGAATGGGAAAAGATTATATAAGTGAACTGAAGCTCACATTGGAAGTAGGAGAAGGCACGTAACAGGATGGGAGCCTACCACAGAGGACCTCTTGAAAAACCCCACCCAGCAGTGTATCAAAGCAGATGCTGAGATTCATAACCAAACCTTTGGCAGAATGCAGAGAATCATATGAAATAAGGGGGAGTAAGTATGACCTGGAGAGAACAGGAGCTCCACAAGGACCAAATATATCTGGGCACAGGGGTCTTTTCTGAGACTGATTCTCCAACCAAGGACCATATATGGATATAACCTGGAACCTCTGCTTGGACATAGCCCATAGCAGCTCAGTATCCAAGTGGGTTTCCCTAGTAAGGGGAACAGGGACATGTACTCTGACATGAACTCAATGGCTGGCTCTTTGACCTCCCCCCTTCCAAGGGAGGAGCAGTCTTGCTGGGCCACAGAAAGAACATTGCAGCCAGTCCTGATGGGACCTGATAAGCTAGAGTCAGATGGAAGGGGAGGAGGACCTCCTCTATCAGTGGACTTAGGGAGGGGCATGGGAGGAGATGAGGGAGGGAGGGTGAGTGAGATTGGGAGGGAATGGGGAGGGGGCTACAGCTGGGATACAAATAAATAAACTGTAATTAACATAAAAAATAAAAATTTAATTAAAAAATAAGTGAATTGAAGTGATGCAAAAGACAAACATCACATTTTCTGTGTTCCTAGATTATATATAATGTATTATACACAATGCAGTGATAAATCATATGAGGAAATAATCATTATGAAAGCAAAAATAAAAACTATTTAAAATAAGGAAGGGAAATGTCAGGAGTAGTGGATTAGGAGGTAATGGAAAGAGTTGGGGATATTGTGACACAAATGAAGGATTTCCATATGCATAAGTTGTAGTTCACTGAAATTACAGGCTACTGATGTTATAATTTAAGTCATGTCCTCAATTTCCTACTTGATTTTGCTGATGTGATTCTAGCTTTGTAGTTCAAAGGGACACAGTAAAAAGACACTTTTTAAAAAAATTCAATTTTTTATGCATTTAATAAAATACAAAATATTTTATCTCTAGTTATTAGTCTAATATAAATAAACGAAATTAATAGATTTAATGAGAACACTGTAATAGAAGAGTATATATTGCAGGTTTTTCTATCATTTATAACAAAGTATTTATTTATGATTTTTCATGCTTTTAATAATATTTAAACCTTTTCATTATTTGAACTATAAACTTTCTGTTAATGGTACCCAAGAAACAATGTATATATAACAATGGCTTAATGTGTAATGGATTTATATTTCTAACTGAGACTCTGTCTGGAGGATTTTTGTTAGTGCTGGTGTAATTGCTTATGTCTAGAAAAACAATTTTGATGTACAACTACACTGTACATTTCCTCTGAGGCTGTGTAAGCCTAATTCTTCTCTTTCTATTTTCAGTAAAATTTCTCTTTATGTGAAAACCACTTGATTTCAGAAATACATGCTTTCGTTTTTAAAAAGATATTATCTAAAAATTACTGAACTTCCTTTATTATTATTATATTACATACATACACTAATTTAGAGATTATACTTTTGATTTAGCTTCATTGGTAAATGATTGAACAGTGTTTTGTTGACAACATTAAGGTAACACCTGCCGATATTGTATTGGTACTGAGGGGAGGGTGCGCATGAGTTGAGGAATGCTAACACACTCAGAGAACATGTGGGAAAGAAGCTGTTCTCCTGACATTTGGTCCTGTGACAGGAAAGCAGGAGAGGCCACAGCAGGGCTGAGATGCTAGTGAGACACAATGGAGTGAGCATGTCACCACCGCCTCCTTACAGGCTTTGAGAGCTGGAAAGCTCAAGCCACACTGGTGAGAAGCTTTTTTTGTGTTAGGTATAATTGTTTTCATTCCAATTTGATACGAAATAGACTAAAGAAATAAATTGGTTTCTGCAGTCATTTTAGTAGACTTTACAGGTAAACAGTCTTCATAAACAAAAGAACGTCAGATTTGTTCTTCCTTTGTCTATTCTAGTCCATCCTTGCTACAACTGCCAGAAGTTTTTCCAGCTTAGTTGCAAAGATTTTGTGACCGCATAATTGCATATTGCAGTAATTCTTAAATAGTAGTGATACTGGCAGAGAAGGACTAATGGAAAGCTTTGAAATTCAAAGATGTTCAGGCATTCATCTATGTAACTTTGTTATCAATTACTGTTTTCTGTGATTAGAATTATAAAAATGGTCATGATTAAATAAACATATTTAGGACTTCTAATACTTCAATTATATTTGACTAACATTTTCACTTTATGGATGAATGGGTTGAATGTCTATGAACAGCTTATTAAAAATTATATGAGATATGTGGAACATAGTCATGCTTGTAGTGAGAACTGTGTAATTTTGATTTCTTAAACACACACACACACACATACACACACACACACAAACACAGAAATGTTATGGGAACATGTTTTTCTTTTAATACCAGATATGGGTAAATGGGCCTACTTCTCAGCAGCTGATTATGATTTGCCTGCTTCTCTGGCAGTGGTGTGGTTTTGCCAGCTGCAGATCTTTTCTGCAAGTGTGTGATGCCTGGAATTCTAGGAATTTTTCAGAGGCATATGAATACTAGCGCCCCGGTAGGTGTGGCTGGTTTGTGGATGGATGCTGTTGGGCCTCACTGTCACTTATCAGCAGGAACTAGTCTAACAATAATGTCACTCCCTTCCTCCTCTACCCTTTTCACTCTCCTATCTAGTGTTAGGGTTCAAGAGAGAAGTAAAGGGGTCGAGAAGGGTTGAAGAGAGAAAGGAACCCACAAAGCCGCAAAGGTCAGCTATACATACCCAATGTTTTCATTTATAATTTGAATAATTTATGTGTATGTGAGTAATCACATACATGGCCATATGTACACACATGTGTTATGTCCCTTTCTGTCAGCCATAAAGCAAGTGATTGAAGCATTGTTAACTGTTCAGCTCAGAACTGAGTTGCAAAGGTGACTGTGGAATTTGCTAGCTGCAGAAATGTTGGTGACCCTTTTAACCTATCTATGCTTCAATTCTCTCATTTAAAAATGATACTAAAGTGTAGACATAGAAATGAACGTGCATATTATATAAATGTATATACTTTATATGCCAACTTTACTTAGTTATCCATAGTTAATAATTGTGATGTAAATTAACATATACACATTCAAATAAATATGTATACAACCACACGTAACCCACATACAAAATAAAATAAATAAACCACAAGTAAATATTTTTAGAATATGTGTGTAAATACAGTTAGGTCTCCATTATTTCCATCATGTAATTCCTTTGCCTTTTGAAATTTCTTCAAAATAGATTGAATAGAAGTAGTATGTCATAATTGTTTTGTTGAAGATATAATTTTGTGATATTGTGATAAATGATATAAATGACAAACATATGGGGGAAAAGTTCTGTAACATGCAGGGACTCAGAACAATGCAGTGTTATAAAGGAAACTGTCATGGAACTTGTTATCATTTTTATTTGTCTTTTCCTGTGGCTAATAATCAGATAAAAGTTCTTAAACTTACTCTAAAAATAACAGGTTTTATTTCTTTCTCTAGTTACAGAAGCGCTGGAATCAGCAAATCTCTCAATTTTGACATTCGTGTTGACATTCGTCAACACTGTATTTGTTGCTAGACTTGCTTAAGTTAATATATAATTATCTTTTCTTGTGCTAATGATACATATTAACTAAAATTTGTTTGAAATTAAAAAGACCAAAAAGTTAGTCCAAAGATGCTACTGAAGGAACTGGAGACACGGCTCAGCAGCTAAAAGCAGTTAAGCTCCTTAGAGAAGCCAAGCCCAGCTCCCAGCACTCACACCAGCAGCTAATAACTGCCTGATGCTCCGGTTCAGGGGATCTTCCACCATTTTCTGGCATCCTTACTCCTCTGTGCATAGTTTCTTTGAGGCAGGAAAACACACATTTACAGAAAGAAAAATAAATTAATAAATAAATAAGTCCTACAAAAAGAAAAAGCAACAAGTGAACCGGGATTTTCCTAGCAAATATCTAGCTTTCCTTGTTTTAGATCCATAGCCAACCTTACCCTCTGCTGTTACTACAGGGCCTCAAAAAACATCCAGGAAGCCAAATCCAGCTGCCAAAAAAGGAAAGAAAATAATAATAGCAAGAGTCAAAGCTACTCTTTTCGGTTCTGCTCCTGAGCAGATGATTCTGGAAACATTGTCACAGTCATAAGAAGAAAAGAAAGTGCTGTGTCAAGGCAGTACTTATTCTGCCCCTTTCAAAATTCCAGCTCAAGTGGGACCTCTGATTAAAATATTAAAAGTAAAAGGTACCACATTCAAGGTGCCAGGGGAGAGATAATTGTTTGTGAAAGTTCCACATTTGGACCATAATTTGGCCAACATGTTTATTATCCTAGCTTTACAGTGTTATTCTTTCCTGGTGTGGCTTTGAGATAGTATAATACTTAACTCGAGTCTGCCCTAAGTACACATCTGCATTTAGAATATGAATAGAAGATTGTTTCCATCCTTACTCACTTCCAGTTCCATCCAGAATTGTGTGGAGAAAATGTATGGGTTGCATTAGCAGGTTTGCATATTTTCTTAGCCTTTGAAACCAAAATGATTTACCCAGTTTGAGGAATAATCTTTAAAAAAAAATGTCTGTGATTTAGAAACAAAATGACTGGGACTGACCATCCCCACACTAGAAACACAACCCACAGACTTTTTCACAGTGTATCTGTATGATGCAGTGCTGACAGTAACAGCGTGCCATCTTCTGGGTACAATTTAGCCTTTGCCACACAGCCCAGTGTGAATAATTGGCGTCTGCTATTTTATAAGCAGCCTAACATCTACTTACTGACAAGAAGCAGACTGCTACTCCAAAAATTTTCTGGAGGAAATGCCTGCTACCGTAGTATACAATTAGCACTTTGAGCTGTGAGCCTGTTCTTTCCAGTTTTCTTTCTGTTCTTTTTTTTTTTCATTTATTTTTATTTATACATTTAATTTACATCCTGATCACAGCCCTTCTCTCCTCTACACCATGTTCCTCCCTCCTACCCTCTCACCCTATCCCCTCTTCCCTTCAGCTTCACAAAAGGGAAGCTTCTCCCCAGCCCCCTCAAACCCACTGCAGCACATCAAGTCTCCTCAGGACTGAGCTCACTAAGGCCAGGGAAGATAGCCTGGCTAGGGCAAAGTGACGAAAAGCAGGCAACAGAGTGCATGTCATAGTCAGCACCTGCTCAACTCACTAGGGAACTCATAAGCAGATTAAAATGCCTGTAGGTTACATATGGGTGGGGGAGGCCTAGGTCCAGTCCGTGACTGCTCTTTGATTGGTGCGTCCATCTTTGTAGGCTGCCATGATTCTAGTTTGGTTAACTCTGTTGGTCATCTTGCAGCATTCTTGTCCTCACAGCATTCTGTCCCATCCAAGTCCTTCTAATCTTCCCTCCCTCTCACTCTTCCACAGGACTCCTTGGAGCTCTGCATGATGCTTGGCTGTGAGTCTCAGCATCTGATCCAATCAGATGGGAGTTTGGGTGTCTCAGAGAATGGCTAAGTTAGGCTCCTGTCTGTAAACATAGCAGAACTTCACTATTGGTGTCAGGGCTTGGCTCTCTCCCATTGGGTGTGTGTCAGGTTGGGCCAGGCATGGGTTGGTCATTCCCAGTCTGTACTTGGTCTTCATCTCTGCATGTCTTGTAGACATCCCTGTATCCTCCCTGTAGCCTACCCTGTAGAAGGTCTCCAGATTGTCTCAGGGATGCCCCGACTTCGCTTTCTTTTTACTTTCCAGGCCCTCAAACTCCCTTCCCCACTCTCCCCAGATGTGTTCCCCCATACCTGTTTCCCTTCCCACACCCTCTCTCCTTCCTCTTCAGCTGTCTATTTTATTTCCACACCTGACTGAGATTCAAGGAGCGTCTCCGTTCGGGACTTCTTGTTTCCTAGCTTCTTTGAGTCTGTGATTAAGGATCAAGATCGATCAGTTGAACCTAGTTTAAAATTTTGAAGATGGAATTTTAACAGGGTGTCACTGTAGCACAGGCTAGCCTCACACTTGAAATTCCTCTGCCTCTGCTTGCTGAGTCATAGGAGTTGTCCGCAGTATCTTGTTTGTTGCTATTGCTTCCTTCAGTTCTTCCTAACTCCCTGCCTCTCAGTTCTAAGGATGGAAGTTGAGAGGATTTTCATATTCTAGCCAAATGAGCTAACTGGATTACATGCCTGGTCCTTTAGTTTCAATTGTAAATAGATATTATTAATCTAATGTAGCTAATTTATCTATGAACCTTTCCTTAAAAAATAATTGAGGCACATTAGGAAATGTTACCCAGATGCAGTATTTAATTGCAATGATAAGAAAATGACTGATCTTTTACCCTGTCAAGATCATCGTTCTGTTTCTTGATTTGGATACTTTTACCAATGATAGTGATATTTCAAGGAAAATTGTGTTCATGATTATTATGTTACATGTCTTTCTTACTAAAAATAACTATGTAGGCATTTCTCCTAAAGGAAGGTTCTGAAAGCTACACCCTGAATGTAGTTGTGAAAAACTTTTAATGTAGCAGTTGTATGTACTCAGAAATCCAGACTTGACATTTTATTTATTTTTATTAAGAAAGTTGAAAAATTTAGTATGTTTATTCTATATTATATGTCTAATAACCACATATGAGTGACTATATTTCATGTGTGTCTTTCTGCTTCTGAGTTACCTCACTCAAGATGACCTTTTCTAGTTCCCACCATTTGCCTGCAAATTTCATGATTTCCTCATTTTTAATTGCTGAGTAGTATTCCATTGTGTAAATGTACCACAATTTCTGTATCCATTCCTCCATTGAGGGATTGTTGTTTCCAGGTTCTGGTGAATGAATAGAGCTGCTACAGACATGGTGGAACAAATATCCTTGTTGTACGCTTGAACATATTTTTGGATATATGCTTAGGAGTGGTACAGCTGGATCTTGAGGAAGCACTATTCCTAATTGTCTGAGAAAGAGTCAGGTTGATTTCCAAAGCAGTTGTACAAGGAGAGGTGGATTGGCTGGGGCAGGTGTCAGGTTAGCACAAACTACAGCCAACAGGGCCACATGTTTGCCACACTTCTCCATCCCTGTGGGGCCCTGGATCCTTCTCAGGAAGAGCCCAGCCATTTTTTGAGCATTTGCATTTGTCTTCATCTTATTTTGTGTTTTTTTCTTATTCTTTTTGTCAATAATGGTGGCAGTCACTTACTCTCAATCTGTGAATGGGGTTAACTAAATAGTATGAATCACTGATTCTCCAAAAGTATATCCTCTGTGTGTGTAAAGTATATCCTCTGTGTGTGTGTGTCTCTCTCTCTTTCTCTCTCTCTCTCTCTCTCTGTGTGTGTGTGTGTGTGTGTGTGTGTGTGATGTTCCTGGGTAAACAGAACATATGAAGTGGGGTATTTTATCACTACATATCTGGAAGGCCATTAAAAAAAAACTTAACATGAAATAAACAGATCAGAAAGGATGTTAATCAGGGACCATTACTGCACTGGAAGTGTATCAATGTATTTTTTCAGGAGTGTTGTAGCTTCCTCTCTTGCTGTGAGCTGTCCTTCACCTTCATAAGAGGGCTGATACTGTGCACTATCCTGACGACACAGGTTCTGTCCAAGAGAGAGTAAGTTCTGCTGCAGGCCTATCTGCTGTCTTTTCCCAGTTACATGAGGGCAGCTGCTGCACATTTATCCACTGCTGACCAATCTTTATGACAGGCCACTGCTCAATAGTTACTCTGCGTAAGTGGTGAGGGTCATACGAACACTGTAGTTAGATTTCCAGAGAAATGTACAAAAGTTATATACTGAACTTCCAAAAGATATTCAGGGCCCCCAAAGCAAATGGATGGATCTCATCGCTGAGGGGCAGCATATGGTACTCTAATCAACTGATGTCATGAGACAAGAACTTCTAATGGCAAATTTTACAACAAACAAAGCTTTGAATTATATAAATTATGTGCTTTTTAAAAATAGGACATTATGGTCTGTCTACAAGATGAAATTTCACAGAATATTTAGAGATCCTTTGAAACCAGAAAGTAACGTAAAAGAAAAAAAATTTTTTTGAGTAGTGTTAACAGAGCTATGACTGGATTTTCTAAATGATTGTTTTTCTTCTGATAACCACAGTCATGCCTATAAAAGTAGTATGGAAATGTAGGTCTGCTGATATAAAAGTAGCATAGGTCCAGCTTGTATTATTTGAAGGATGCAGGTAAAGACAAGTTAGGTCATATAATAGATATTACTTGAAGATGTTCAGTGCTTAGAGAGACAAATTTAAAGATGTGAGAGGAGATGTACTAAATAATGAGGAAATGTGGCAACACGTTAAATTGCTTTCTTGGTTGTTTGACTTCGGTGGTAGCTGAAAACACAATTTATATGGATCCAACCAACTAATGGGAGAATATTCCTAGGTATAAAGAGGTTGGAACAAGTTATTGTTGATGAAATGCAAGATGTTGCCATGGAAAATGATCACTGGAACCAGAGATATTATCCCTTATTGACTAAAAAGTTTAAAAAGGTAAAAAGATTTCCAGTTAACTTTATGATATTTTTTCTTAATTTATATCAAACCTGGGACTTTGAGAGTGCTATCACTTTAATCACTTACCCACCAGCTAAATCTCTTGTTCTCTACAATTTTTGAGTAATATTAAATATACCATAAAACTTTCAGTATCTATTATGAAATACTATTATGAAATAGTAAGGTGTACTTACCAAATATAAAAAAAAATTTCCATTTTCTTAGTTTTGCAATAATAAGGAGATCAAGCTGGATTAATGCTCTTGTTTCCATTTCTTATATTGAGCATATGGGAAAATCATTATTTTTGGATATTAACTGATGACCAGAAATGAGAGGGCTTATGACTAGAAAGATCCTGAGTTGGGAGGGAGAGGATGCAATTTGGGGAAACACTGAAATATTCCATATACTGAGTTCATGGTAATTTTTTTCATCTACTTAAGTGTTTATACATTTTTCTTTTCTCATTTTCTTATCTACTCCTCATAGTATGAATACATTATTGAAGAAAATACTTATGTAAAATAACTATGATAGATAAACTGTTTCTTTCTTTCTTGTTCAGTTTCTGGAGTGTCTAATTTGCAGTCTTCATATCTTTTTGTCCCATCCCCCTTCCTCCCTGCTGGTGACTCTTGATCACTCCTATTTTAAGACTTGCTAAACTTGTGATTCTATGTTATAAAGTAATTGATGATTTTAAAAGTTGATACTCTGAATGTTCCATGCCAAATAGTTCATTTTATTGCTTAAATTTTATAGCATACTTTA
The DNA here is from genome assembly GCA_010120015.1 of Rhombomys opimus. Classification (NCBI taxonomy): domain Eukaryota; kingdom Metazoa; phylum Chordata; class Mammalia; order Rodentia; family Muridae; genus Rhombomys; species Rhombomys opimus. Next base: position 808,767 of record REGO01000368.1, read on the forward strand.
AATAAAGAAAGACTCAAAGAGTTTCTACTAAGATCAGGAACAAAGCCAGAGTATCATTCTCTCTGTTCCTACTGAATATAGTTCTTGAAGTTTTAGATAGATCAATAGGACAAGAGAAGGTAATAAAGGAACACAAATAGGACAAGAAGAATTCAGGGTATGGCTATTTGCAAATGGTGTGATTCTTCCCATAAAATACCAAAAATTCTCCTAGAGATGATAAAATTTGAAACAAAAATTAACAGACAAATATACTAACACTATAAATACTGAAAATAAATCAGAGAAACAATTGTTTCATTATACACACACACATGTACACTCATGAAATACTTGAAAAATAAAACCAACCTGTGAAGGGAAAGACCTCTGTAGTGAAAACTTTAAGTCACAGAAAAAAAGGAATTAATTGTCAGACTTCTAGATGGAACTACATCCTATGTTTATGAACTAGTAGAATTAATCTTATGAGCATATACTTCATACCAGAAAGAATTAATAGATTCAGTATAATCCCAGTCACAATATTCACAATATTAG
>REGO01000368.1:809500-867881 GCA_010120015.1 Rhombomys opimus
AAAAAAAAAAAAAAAAAAAAAAGGCACATATATCAATGGACTGAAAACAAAGCCCATGCAAGTTCAACTATGTAAAAGTAACTTTTATTCGCCTGTTACAATTGTCTCGGAGGCTCACTGCCTCTGTCAGCTAACCCAGGCCTAGTTCTGGAAGCTTCTGGCCTCTGTACAATCTAACCTAGGCCTAGAAAGTTTTCAGACTCTGAGACTTCCTGCTGAATAAGCTCACCACACTTTCTTGTTACTGTGCTATGGGCTGGATGGCTCAACGCAGCTGCTCAGCTCTTCTGGCTCCAATTTCTCTCCCAGCTGACTTATTCAATCTGGTCTCTCTTTCTCTCTGTATTCTCTCTCCCTGAAATGCCCTGTTTGGCCTCAAACTAATTCCAATAATCTGCTCTAATCACCTGGCTCCTTCTCATTCTCTGGCTCATTCAGTCTTCATCTGAGTGATCTCTCTGTAACCTGTCTCTTTATTAATGTTTCATTACAACTGTTTCCTCTCCCCCTCTCTCTGTCTCTCTCTCTCTCTCTGTCTCTCTCTCTGTCTCTCTCTCTCTCTCTCTCTCTCTCTCTCTCTCTCTCTCTCTCTCTCTCTCTCATTGCCCCTTTGCCCCCTTCTTCCTCTTTCCTGAGAGTTAGGCATATCCTATTCTACCAGATCTTTCTCTGATTTTTCACTTTTTCTCCATTCAATTAGACATCACTTTCAAACATGGTTGCTTCTTTCCACAAACTAACTTTTCTTTCATTGTTTGGGATTTAAAGGTGTGTACCACCACAGCTGGATCTAAGCTTTCCTTTACCTGAAACTTGCTCTATGCCAGGCTGCCCTTGAACTCAGAACTATTCGCTTCTGCCTCCTGGATAAGAGGCACGTTTGTATTCCAGCTGGATCATACATATCTAGAAGGATGTGGTCTCCTGCCAGATTAGCCAGGTTGTGAATTAGCATTCCTCTACACAACTGCATGATCTTTACAAAGATGCCAGAAATGTTCACTGAAGAAAAGACAACCTCCAGCAAATGGTACTAGCAAACATGGATTTCAACACAACAACAATAAAAACCTATGTGCTTACTCTCACCCTGCACAAACTCAACAGCAAGTGGACTGAGCATCTAAACGTAAGTTATGATATTCCAAAACTGCTGAAATGAAAAATGTATAGTACACTTCAACTTACAAGCACAGACAAGGACTTCTGAAGGAGGAAATGGCAGCACAAGATATGAGGCCAATAGATAGGGGATCTTGAAAGTAAGAAAATCTGTCAGATGTGTGAAGAACCAGATGATAGAATGGGAAAAGTATTTCCTAATATAGATTCACAGAGGACCAGGTTTTAGAATAGACAAAAAAAGAAAACAAACTAATGTAAAATGGACTATGGATCTGGATAGAAAGTTTCCCCAATGAAATGGCCAGTAACCACTTAAGAATTGTTTAACATCCTTAGCTATCAGAGAAATGCAAACAGAGACTCCTTAAAACAGCCAGCTCACCTCAGCCAGAGAGGCTGATGCCAGGGATAAGATGACAGCAAGTGTGGGGATGGCTGCGACAAAATGGCTATGCTCATACATTCTTAGTGGGGCGCAAATCCGTGTGACAATTTTGGAAACAAGTCTGGAGGTATCTTTAAAACTAGAAATAAAATTTCCATATCAAGTGATGGAGAGATGGCTGAGTGGTTAAAAACATATATTGCTGTTGTGGAGGACCAGGGTTCAGGTGCCTCAGTTATCCTTTTATAACTCTAGTTCCAGGTTATCCAACACCTCTGGCTTCCACAGGCGCCTGCATTCACACGCACGCACGCACGCGCACACACACACACGACTGGAATAGTCTACTCCTATGCATGTGCCCAAAGGACTTTCTGACTTGTAATGGAGATACTCCCCCAAACACATTCACTACTGCTGTATTTACAATTGCCAAGAAGAGCCAACCTACCCACTGATGACAATGAGAGTGCGGGACACTCACACACAGTGGAATATTGCTTGGTTGCAAAGAAAAAAGAAAAATTTAAGTAAATGGATAGAACTGGAAACAGGTATACTAGTGACATCTCCCATACTCCTGAAGAAAAATGCTGCGTGTTCTCTCTCATTTGTGGGTTCTGGCTTAGAAAATTGTTTTGTATGTTTATTTCTGATATGTGTGGGAGTCAGGAAACTTGAAATAGGCCAGTGAACAGGAGGATGGATGCGTTTATTCGGGGTAGAATAGTAGAATAGAGGTGAAATGAAAGTAGGGAGAAGGAATGCTGTGCACAGAAGGTTCAAGCAGGTAGTAGAACACTGGGATGGGGAACTGAGAGGACATGAGACGCTCTGGCTAAAGCGAAGAGCATAAGTAAAGGCTACTTTGGAGCCCATGACCTGACACCCCAGGAGAAACATGCTGCACACTTGTGAGAAATAATCTGTGGGTTTTAGAAAACAGATTGATAAGAAAAAAAGGACTCACTAACTTCAAGAGCCAAGGTAACAGAATCCCCCAAATTAAACTGATTGGCTAATGGCCATCTGCCGTGCTATCAGTTATATAAAATAAGTTTATTTCCTTTTTAGATTAAGTGTTTGCAAGCATGAAGTTAATTATCTAAATTATAATATGCAAGAATTATATCATTGTAGAGGAATGTTAATTCAGAACACGGCTGTTCTGGTAAGAGAACATATTCAAAGATCTTCTATGTCTCTGTGATCTGGGTGGGATAAAAGCACACCTTTAATCCAGGAGACAGAGGCAAGCAGTTCTGACTTCAAGGTCAGCCTGGTACAGAGCAAGTTTCAGGTAAAGGAAAGCTTAGATCCAGGTATGGTGGTACATGCCTTAATCCCAAGCAATGAAGGTAAAGTTAGTTTGTAGAAAGAAACACCCATGTTTGAAAGTGATGTCTAATTGAGTGGTATAAAAAGGTGATAAATCAGAGAAAGAGTTGACAGAATAGGGTATTTCCAACTCTCATGAGAAGAAAGAGAAAAGGGAAGCTAATTTAAGGGACAATAAGTGACAGACAAAACAGTTTTTACTGGAGCATTAATAGGTTGCAGAGAGAGAAATCAGGTGAAGACTGCATGAACTAGAGAATGAGGAGCCCGGAGATTAGAGTAGATTGCTTGAGTTAGTTTGAGGCCAAGCAGAGCAATTGAGGGGCTGAAAGAAAAGCCAGATTGAAAAGTTAGCTGAGAGAGGAGTTTGAGCCAGAACAGCTGAGATGAATCAGCCAGAATCCAGTAAGAAAAATAAAGGGTGAGCTTGAGCTTAGTAAGAAGAAAGTCACAGTTCTGAAAACTTTCCAGGGCTAGGTTAGATTGTACAGAGGCTAGAAGCTTCCAAGACTAGGCCTCGGTTAGCAGACAGACAGTAAGCTGCCGAGACAACAATTTAACCAGGCAAATAAAAGTTACTTTTACATATCATATTTCTGTAGTTCAGATTTAAGTGTTCTGTAATGGTTCCTGTCTTAAGGACTTGATGCCATTACAGTTTGGTCAAAATCGTCACATCTAAGTCCTTGTGGGAGGGCTTTAGAAAGTTGGAGGCATGGCATGCATGGCTCAGTGGAGAATTGTGGTCTCATCCTTTTGTCTTTTCTGTGTTCTGCTGCTGTGAGCTGGTGTTTAGTCCTGTCCCCAAACAGGGAAGCCAGCAGGTCACGAATGAGAACCTGCAAACAACGTGCCAACATCAGCCTGTGTCTCTGTACAAGCTCGTTACTGCAGGTATTTGCTGCAGGAATGGAATCTTGACTAAGAGGAGCAACACTGAGGATGTAGAGCTTGAAGTCTCCAAGTTCCAGATTTAAGGCTCAATGTAATGACATTAATGGTGTAGTTTGGACCAAGGTGTTTGATTTCTCCAGTTCAGTTTTCACACTGATAAAAATCCTTAGCAGCTCAGTATCAGTGTTCAGGGAGAAGGTTTAATGGATTATCAAAGAAAGTTACAAATAACTTTTTTTCTGAGCAATATATTTATAATTTGAAGAAGAAATACAAAGAAGCCTATTGTTCTTAAAGCAGGTATCAGGCTGTGGTTCAATTTTTAGCGTTAAACAACAATGGCAACAAATAACAAATTTCTGTCCATAATCCTGCACTGTTGCTGTGTGATATGTGACTATTTCCCTCTATTTTCAATCTTAGCAATTATTTATTAATATCAGCATCACAAAAAAAGATGACATATCGCTTCTATGACTGAAAAAAAATCATAAGGAACAGGTTGTATTGTAAAAATCTAACATTCAGGAAACATGATACCATAAAATATTTACTTACAATTTTAGTTATTTTGTAACGTGCAAATTCTTAATTTTACATTTGGGCATTTGTCCATTTAGGGATATGTATTCTTTTTCCATAAGTCTAAAATTTTACCTTACCTCAGGAACTGTATTTTCACATGTTTTTTTGTATTAATCTTTGCAGTGTTAACAAATTAAAAAGTTGTTTTAGTGCCCAGTTTACAGCTGTAGGCATTTCACAAACAGTTCATTTTAACATCAATGGAAAATATGGTTTGAAAATACTGTACTACAGGGAATCATAAGGAAGAAAGGGAGTTAGTCTGATGGGGAAAGGATAGGAGCTCCACAAAGACCAAATATATCTGGGCACAGGGTCTTTTCTGAAACTGACATTCAACCAAGGACCATGTATGGATATAACCTAGAACCTCTGCTCAGATGTAGCCTGTGGTAGCTCAGTAACCAATTGGTTTCCCAAAGTGAGGGGAACAAGGACTATTTCTAACAGGAACTCAATGAAGATACCTGATAAAACAGGATCAGATGAATGGGGGGAGGTTCCCCCCTATCAGTGGACTTGGAAAGGGGCACAGTAGTGATGAGGGAGGGAGGGAGGGACTGGGAGGGAATGAGGGTTCGGGGCACGGCTGGGATACAGATTTAATAAAATGTAATAAAATAAATAAAGAAAGAAAGAAAGAAAGAAAGAAAGAAAGAAAGAAAATACTGTACTATTAGAGAAAATGAAGTCCTTTGTATTTTAAACAAATGAAATTTTGGAATTCAATTATTCTTATAAATCATATTTTGATAAATCAAGACTTTTATATATTAGTATACCCAGAAATGATTGACATGTTCATTTATTAGTCCTACAGTATGTGTTTTCTAAAATCTTACAAAGTAGATTTTTGTTTGGAAATTTTTGATTCCTATAAAATATCTGTTTGTAACCTGGTAAAAAACAGTCAGGATAAGGAATGTCTTTGTTATCAATAGCATCTTCATCGTTACTCATAATTGATGCTATTCTCTCCCAACAACAACAACACACACACACACACACACACACACACACACACACACACATTGATTGAGTGCATAGGTAAGCTAACCATCAGTTTTGGAATATGTGTTTGGGATACATTAATAAAAACAGCGAATTCTTTTACATTTGTGCTGTTTATTTTCTATAAGTACATAGAAGTCATCCAGTAAATTGAACATGTAAGTAAACTAATTTCAGGTCATTAAATGCCTTGAAAATCAAACACAATTAATCATATTATATTTGAACTATTTGAATACATTGAATTTTCAATGGTGTGGTGATTTGAATGGGTTTGGCCACCACGGATTCATGTGTTTGAATGCTTGGACCATGGGGAGAGGCAGTATTACAAAGTGTGGCTACACTGGAGTAGGTGCGGCTGTCTTGGAAAAAGTGTGCCATTGTGGAGGTGGGGGTGGGCCTTGAGTTCTGACACACTAACACTCCTCACAGTGTTCTTCCAAAGCCTTTGGATTGAAATGTAGAACTCTCAGCTCCTTCTCCAGCACCATGTCTGCCTGCATGCTGCCATGCTTCCTACCAGGATGATAATGAACTAAACCTCTGAAACTGTAAACCAGCCTCAGCTAAATGGTTTCCTTTATAAGAGTTGCCTAGGTCATGTGTCTCTTCACCACAATAAAACCGCAAACTGAGACAAATGGGGTACCAACTGAGATATGAAACGTTGGTTATGCTCTTTGAGAAGGTTGTTCTCCAAGCTTCACATTAGGTGCTCACAGCTCCAACTGCTTTAGAAGTGAAGGCTGGAAAATCACTTAGATCCAGCAGTTCAAGGACAGTAGGGATGAGTGATAATACTTAAGGGAATTCTTAGAGTACATGGAAAAAGTTAGAGAAAGTTGTTGTAGGGAGAGGAAATGAGGGCACAGATGCCTTAGGACCAGAGCATGTGTGAATGTAAGGGTTTGTGAGGAAATGCGTGTGGTAGAGCGAATGGTCCAGGAGGGAAGTGAGGCAACAGTGATGCCCTTACTGTGGGTGCGGCAGCTACTGTAAGCGTTTTTGCTTTATTCTGAAACAAGGGAACCGAGTTTTCTCTGTGACCTGGACTTAGATTGTTATTTTCACATGCTGCAGTGTTGGTGCTGGGACCATGGTCGATGTAGAAGACAGTGTCCCCTGCTTAATTAAGGATAACGAACCAAACTGGGACCATGGTCGATGTAGAAGACAGTGTCCCCTGCTTAATTAAGGATAACGAACCAAAGTTCACTACCAGACCAATACTTCACAGATTCTCTCCTTTTTGGAGATGAGTAAAACATATACTGGAACAGGTATAATTGTTTACTAAATTGAGAAAAAAATCAATTTATGAGTAACTTTTTATCATTTCACCTAACTGGATTAAGGTAACATATGAAATATTGAGCATAAAGTAAACTTGGTCCAATGCTCCACTCTTATCTTCCTTATTCATTATTCTACTTAGTTCAGGAACATACTGTCAGCGATAGCTTTGGCCTGTGGTTGGGTCAACAATGCTTCAGTAGGAAGGACACAGTGCTTACCTGCCTGTCTTAGCTGAACACTGGGGATTAGACAATAGCTGAAAGGTCCTAAGGAAAAAAATAATAGTGTAAGAAAATGAGAATATACTCCAGATAATCTCCTAGAGGCTACTCAAGTGCATTTCTCTATTTAGTTTCTCACAGAGCTTAGACATTTTCTGCAACTGGGTAGAAACTTAAGAGCTATGTGTAACCAAATTTAAACTGCACCTTATAGTTAAAGCACAAGGGTCATGAATTTCCTATCTCATGAAGACTCTGCGAGACTCACATAACACTCGAGGGCTTTACATCATGTAAAATGGAGCCATCTCATGGGAAGATCATGATCTCATGGGAAGAGCAGGGCCCACTACATATAAGAAGTAAGCAGTGTGCATGTGTGTTTTCAGTACATCTCTTCACGATGACAAAGGTCTCTTTGACCCATATGGAGGCAAACAATTCCACCTACTTACTTAGGTCAAAGGGGTCTTCGACAGGACTTGGGGAAACAAAGTGGGCCTTTGTTAGAACAGTGATTCTGAAGGATCTTCTGAAGAGGGAGAGTGAGTGATTCATAGAACTGGAGCTTGAGAATGGTTAAATCTGGTAACCAAACTGGAAATCCTTGATGACTCAGGGCAGGCTACTTACCAGAGGATGGACAGCTTCCTCAGACAGGAAATGGGGCTTAGTGGGAGTGAAGTGGTGGGAGACAGCTCAGCAAGTAGATGAATAAAAAAGTCCTTATGTCAGGAAGCTGACACTAAGTCCTTAGTCTCCAAGAGTAGGATTATCCACTCTGGAAAAATTATTTCCACAGAGGTGACAAGCCTGAGGCACTAGTGAAGTAAAGAGGTGATGGAATTAGGTATGTAAGAAACAAATTTTCTCACACAGGAAGAACCATTCTGATGAAGAGAGATTTTGGGAACAATGTTTTATTGACGTAAATCATCTAATTACCGCAGTTGGATTTGAGTTGTCTTTCTTTCCTGCCTTTTTTAAACAGTAGCTTGCCCTGCAGCCCTGCTGGCCCCAAACTTGTGAGCCTTTGCTTCATCTCATAAGTTCTACAATAGAACTACGATAGTGACCAATCAACTCAGATCTAAATTATCTGACTTTTAAGTGTAGCACATGTCTTTGCTATAGTTTCTTGTATATGGTGATCAGAATTAGGGAGGCCATGATATAGCATCAAGTATTATTGTTTACTACAGATTTTGATGTAACAGGATGGAAGGAGGAGGTCCCTAACTGCCTCACCACCTTTGTGTATGTATAGAATGATGTCATGACCCACACCAAGCTTCTCTTCTTTACATTCCAACAAAAAACACCCATTAGTTGTCATTCCTATGTGGCCAGGTAGGCGAGAGATGAGTGTAGCATCTGTCTTGTCTATGTTTTTAAAAGAAGATTATGCTTCGCTTACATAATAAAAATCTGTCCTATTTGCACATTTTTTTATCTTATTGGACATTATTCTTGTTTTGTAGATTTGTTGTGAATAAATATCAATTCCATGAAAAATACTTAGCATCCTGTTTAGCATTTTTTTTACTTTAATGTCATTTGCATACACATTTTTTAGGTAGTAAATGTCATGTCGGAGCAGAGAGCCGAACAACCCGCTGTTGTAATGTGCATTTACTAGTTAACTTTATTGACCTTCCCAAAGACTTTGGAAAAAGCCCAACACCGACATTATTTATAGAATCTATGAATAATTAATGACATGGTTACAAGGCAATTTGCTGAAAAAGTACAGCTATTACCTCCTCAAGGATATGCAGACTTCCAGGGCACTGACCTGTCCATGAAAAGAAACAAATGCATCCTTTGATAGAAGAGCATTTAATTTACCTCAAGCAAATTTTCAGGTGCCTACTGCAATGTGATACTTGAACCCCAACTTCCTTTTACTCAGACATCTTGATATGCTGACAAGGACTTTCTACCTTGGGGTCTAAGTTCTGCTTGAGAAGACTTTTCACAATTGAAAAGTAATCTCAACTTTCCTTGTTGTTTTGCCATTCACAATAGCAGCACTAGTTCCCGAATGCTGATAACTCTTGGATTTCTTGTGTGGAGAAATGAATTAGCATCAAAAGCCTGAACACATTATCCTCTTGACCTGTAAGAGTTCTAAGTTCTCAGTTGGTGTCTGAGAACACGAGATTTGAGGAATGTTCAGTGCTGGGAGCTATGGGGAAAAAAATCACACCGGGAAGAACACCCCTGGGACAATATGTCCCTGCCAAAGTGAAAAAGATTTTCTGGGGCAGTGCCTTGATGAAGGAAGAATTAGACAAGCTTGGGGGACAAGGATGATACGGATATAGACAAATATCAGTATTATGAAGCAAAAAGGGAAAAAGTCCTGTTCATAGCTTTCCAGCCTCCTGCTCTCTCTACTCAAGCTTAATCGGCCTAATGGCAAAATAGGCTTCAGAGTTTCAGGTCAGTGTCACTTGCCTAGACATGTGGATTTAGACATTAGTGTAACAGCAAGGACAAGATCTAATGACTTTTCCTAGACATTCATGAAAACATAGAAGTTTTATGAAAACAAAACATTCGTTCTTACTTTGCAACTAGAAACAATTCTAGTGATATGGTACCAGTATTTGGCAACACGATTAAAATGATCAGTCAAAAGCAGGCAAGCTCTTGGGAAGAATATGCATATCAAATGAGGTGAGTGGAAGTGTCAAGTGGCTTGTAATTATTTCTGTTAGAAAAAATAAAAAGACACAGCCTATTAAAAGTTTTTGTTGTTGTTTCTTTACTTTAGGGTTTGAGCTTGTAGACTGTCTTAAAATTCACTGGTCACTAAACACTGAACTTTCAAGGAGTCCACCTCTTAAGGCTGCACTGTATAATGCATGTGTTAGAATCCTTTTTATAACTGGCAGATAGTATGTTTTATGCTCTTGCTGTGAAGCCATTAATAAAATTGTTAACTCTATGTGTCTATATATGTATTTCTAATTCTTAGAGCAGGCGATAATAAGTATCACTATCAGAAATGGAGAAGCTTAGGTATCTGACCCTTAATAACAGTGGTTACAGGTGGGCTATATCAAGGCTTCTTAAATCTGTTCTTCTCTATCCTCTTTGTGACCAAGAAGGTTTTTTATTCAGCCTTTGGTACACAAGAATATAAAATAGGCATAAAAACCAAATACTTAGCAAAGGTTTATTTAAAACAATTTTATGGTTTTTATTTACATATAATCACATTGTATTTATATCTAATTTTACAGATAATAAAGATTAAAAAATTTGTATAATAATGAAATGGATGTACTAGTTCATTTTCATGAAGAGTTAAATGTTGACCGGATATTTGATTTTGCAAGGTACAGGATATCTCCATTTGGTGTTTGTAGTCATCAACACTGACAATTGCCACTTTGAATAATTACATTGTATACAGCAGCAGCAGAATAGTGAAGAACATTTTAGAAATAGTTGGAAATTCTGTTGTAAACTAAAACTCAATGAATAAAGTTTTCTGAAACTCTCAGGTCTCATCAGGACTGTCTGCATTGTCATCCTGTGTGGACTGGTAAGGCTGTCTCCTACCTCAGGGGGAAGTGATCAAAGAGCAGGCCACTGAGTTCATGTCAGAGATAGCTCCTGTTCCTGTTATTAGGAAACCTACTTACATACCGAGCTGGCATGGGCTACATCTCTGCAGGGGTTCTAGGTTATCTCCATGAATGGTCTTTGCTTGGAGTATCAGTCTCAGAAAAGACCCCTGGGCCTCTATTTTTTGGTTCTGTTGCTCTCCTTGTGGAGTTCCTCAGGACAGCAACTAAAACAGTATTTTTAAAGATCAAACACTGCATTAAACACAAATCCAATAACATGCTAACTTGATACTTATATGTTCAAGATTGATGTTAAGAAAATACTAAAAGTCTTTGTTTCTTGTATTAAGCTATTATGTTTCTGTGAGATCAAAATGTTGTAGGTCCAATAAATACACTGAAACTCTTAGCATGTAGTGGGCTCAAATCTAAACAGGTATTTCAGGCAGTGTTCTTTGACACTGTGAGACACAGTGATACTCACATTGCAAAGTGTAAATGCATGTTCAGAAACATGTTCTACATCACAGTACATATGACACTACCAGAAACACTGACCATTCAGTATGTATTTGATTTGTATCAATTTTGGTTGTACATTTAAGAAGCTTTACTAATTTTACTTTGCACTTGCAACTGCCAAGATTCTGTTACATGACCAAATGTCATGGGAACATACATTTAATTTGAGAAATAAATGATGTCTTAGTACAAAGACGCTGTTACAGTTTGGTTCCAAGAGTAAGTAGTATGCTTATGTGTTTATGGATATGCATTTGACCCCGGGCAACTGTAAAATCCCGTCTCTCTGAGCTGCGCACCTGTGTATTGGTTGGATCTATTCCATTCTTTTTTTAATTATATTTTTATTTTTTATATTAATTACAGTTTATTCACTTTGTATTCCAGCTGTCGTCCTCTCCCTCTTCACTTCCCAATCCCACCCTCATTCCCTCATCTCCTCTTATGCCCCTCTCCAAGTGCACAGATAAGGAAGGTCCTCCTCCCCTTCTACTTGACCCTAGCTTATCTGGTCCCATCAGAACTGGTGGCATTGTCCTCTTCTGTGGCCTGGCAAGGCTGCTCCCCCATCCAGGGGAGGCGGTCAAAGAGCCAGCCACTGAGTTCTTGTCAGAGACAGTCCCTGTCCCCCTTATTAGGAAACCCACTTGGATACTGAGCTGCCATAGGCTATGTCTGAGCAGGGGTTCTAGGTTATATCCATGAACAGTCCTTGGTTGGAGTATCAGTCTCAGAAAATACCTCTATGCCCAGATATTTTGGTTCTGTTGCTATCCTTGTGGAGCTCTTAGCATTGTATCAAAGCAGATACTGAGACTCATAAACAAACTTTGGACAGAGTGCAAGGAATCTTAGAAAAGAAGAAGGAGATAGTAAGACTTGGAGAGGACAGGATCTATTCAATTCTAAGAACTTGACTGATGCCTAACTCAGTGCTCAGTAATAGCTGCACCCCCAGCCCCAAACAATTACACAGAACTCCATAGAAAATATGTCTGGGAAATACTCTGCTCAATTTTCACTTACAAAAATCAAAGCAAAGCAAATTCTTGAATATAATCACTCACATGAAGTATCTTGAGCTAGAGATATGGCTTGTTGCCCTTGCAGAGGACATAGGTTTGGTTCCCAGCATCTACACAACCATTCATCACTGCTTGTAATTATGGTTCCAGGTACAACATCCTTTTCTGGCCTCTGTAGATTTCTGAAAACAGAGGTGCATACAACTCACACAGGCACAAATGCATGAAAACTAAGTCAACTAATAAATCTTTGAAAGTGTATTAATAAAATATCCTTTTAAAACTCAAGATTATTTTAACATTAATATGGCCTAAGGCTGACTAGCCAACTCATCTTTACTCCCAGAGAATGTGTTTTAATAAAGCCTACAAACAAACTGACCTTGTGCTTAGGTTTTCTATTCCTATCAAATAGTCGCAGCTTTTGCATTTTTCAAGTAGGAAATGAATATGATTTCTATTGGACAGCGATACTAGTGATGTCTCATATTTTAGAAATATGTTGCCTCTCATTTAATAAACACTCTTAATGGGTAAACATGTACAAATGGTTTTTACATCTGTAAATGATGAACATATCAGGGTTAGTCTGGTGCTCTGCATTCAGTTGTTAAACACGAGCCCCAACATCCAGTTGCAGCCCTGATGAGCACATTCTCACATACACCAAGTGATGTTGTCTAAACTCTGCTCACTAAAGTTCTGCGACTGCTTAAATAAAGTTGCTGGCAGCCTAGAGAGCTCAACGGTCTTAAGAGGGGTAGAAACCCCAGATAGTTATTTACAAGCCAGGGGGATGTAGTGAACCCTCCCAAATTACTTATTGCAATAGAGACACTTAGATATTTAATATATTATATATAATAATGAGTATAACATATAATATATAATAATATTATAATATAACATTATATTTAGACACATTTAGATGTTATATTTAGGTATGTCTTTGAATTTTATATTAAATATGACTAATGAGTGCTTTAAAATAAATATTTTTAATGGCTTTAATCAGAACCAGACTCTGTTATCTCTAACGGTGAGAGTCATGGTACCTTCCTTATGTTTATTTTCCTCTAGAGCTACAAATGGCCATCACACCAAAAGTATGCAAAGCCACATTCAGTAGACTCAGCATTTAATCACTTATCTAATTTCTATATTTTAAAATATTATATCTAGACTTTCCTTACTAAAAATCAAACTAAGATCTATGTCCTATTAGCTAACCTGTGTGACTCCCATTAATGCTATGCCAGTGAAACATGCATAGCAGTACAGGCCAAGTTGCATTCAGACTAGGCAGCAGTGGGCGCAGAGATGTGAAAATGATACTGTCTGGTAGGCTCCTAGAATGAGAAAATTGTCCCAAGTACCTCCATGATTTCTACTTTGACCCCCCACTCCTGCAGAAAAGATGCTCTTTGCTATTTTATAGATATAAGCTAGCTATAAATTCAGGTGCATCATTCTAATACCTGTATTCTTTTTTTTTCTGTTTTTTTATTTTTTATTAATTATACTTTATTCACTTTGTATCCCACCCCATAAACCTCTCTGTCCTCCACTCCCAATCCCATCTTTTCTCCCCCTTCTCCACGTATGCCCCTCCCCAAGTTCACTGATAGGGGAGGTCTTCCTCTTCTTCCTTCTGGTCCTATTTTATCAGATCTCATCAGGAGTGGCTGCATTGTCTTCCTCTGCGGCCTGGTAAGGCTGCTCCCCTCTCAGGGGGAGGTGATCAAAGAGCAAGCCAATGTGGTCATGTCAGAGGCAGTCCCTCTTCCCATTACTATGGAACAAACTTGGACCCTGAACTGCCATGGGCTACATCTGTGCAGAGGTTCTAGGTTATCTCCATGCATGGTACTTGGTTGGAGTATGAGTCTCAGGAAAGACCCCTGTGCACAAATTTTTTGGTTCTGTTGCTCTTCTTGTGGAGATCCTGTCCTCTCCAGATCTTATTATTTCCTACTTCTCACATAAGATTACATGCACTCTGCCCAACATTTGGCCATAAGTCTCAGCATCTGCTTTGATAGTCTGCAGGGCAGAGCCTTTCAGAGGCCCTCTGTGGCAGGGCCTCCTAACTTGTATTCTGTGTTCTTCTTCATCTGATGTCCATGTTCTTTGCCTTTCAGGATGGGGATTGAGCATTATACCCAGATTATACCTTGAATAGTTTCTTTAGTTGTACAGATTGTAGTAGGTTTATCCTATATTATATGTCTATATGAGTGAGTATAATCCATGTGTGTCTTTCTGCTTCTGGGATATCTCACTCAGGATGATCTTTTCCAGCTCCCACCATTTACCTGCAAATTTCATGATTTCCTTGTTTTTTTATTGCTGAGTAATATTCTATTCTGTACATGTACGACAATTTCTGTATTCATTCTTCAGTTGAGGAGCATCTGGTTGTTTCCAGCTTCTAGCTATTACAAATAAAGCTGCTACAAACATGGTTGAGCAAATGTCCTTATTGTGTACTTGAGCCTCTTTTGGATATATGCCTAAGAGTGGTATAGCTGGATCTTGAGGAAGCACTATTCCTTGTTGTTTGAGAAAGCGCCAGATTGATTTCCAGAGTGGTTGTACCAGTTTACATTCCCACCAGCAATGGAGGAGGGTTCCCCTTTCTCCACAACCTCTTCAGTATGTGTTGTCACTTGGGTTTTTGATCTTGGCCATTCTGATGGGTGTAAGGAGATATCTCAGGGTCATTTTGATTTGCATTTCCCTAATGGCTAATGAAGTTGAGCATTTCTTTAAGTGTTTCTCTGCCATTCGATATTCCTCTACAGAGAATTCTCTGTTTAGCTCTGTTCCCCATTTTTTAATTGGATTACTTGGTTTGCTGCTTTTCAGCTTCTTTAGTTCTTTATATATACTGGATACTAGCCCTCTGTCAGATATAGGTTGGTGAAGATCCTTTCCCAATCTGTAGGCATTCATTTTCTTTTGATGACAGTGTCCTTTGCTTTACAGAAGCTTTTCAGTTTCATGAGGTCCCATTTATTGGTTGTTGCTCTTACAGCCCGTGTTGTTGGTGTTCTGTTCAGGAAGGTGTCTCCTATTCCAATGAGTTCAAGGCTCTTCCCCACTTTTTCTTCTAACCGATTTTTTTCTTTTTTTTAATTCTTTATTAATTATACTTTATTCACTTTGTATCCCCGCTGTGGTTCTCTCCCTCCTCTGGTCCCAATCCCTCCCTTCCTTCCCACTCTGCATGCATGCTCTTCCCCAGGTCCACTGATAGGGGATGTCTTCTTTTTTTTTCTTCTGATCCTAGTCAATTAGGTCTCATCTGGAGTGGCTCCATTGTCTTCTTCTGTGGCCTGGTAAGGCTGCTCCAATTTAATGTGTCTGGTTTTATGTTGAGGTCTTTGATCCACTTAGACTTTAGTTTTGTACAGAGTGGTAAGTATGGATCTATTTGCATTTTTTTCTACATGTAGACTTCCAGTTAGACCAGCACCATTTGTTGAAGATGCTATCATTTTTCCGTTGTATGGTTTTGGCATCTTTGTCAAAATGAGGTGTCCATAAGTGTTTGGGTTTATTTCTGGGTCTTCTATTCAGTTCCATTGATCCACCATTCTGTTTCTATGAAAGTACAATGCAGTTGTTATAACTGTTGCTCTATAGTACAGCTTAAGATCAGAGATAAACATACCTCCAGAAGATCTTTTATCGTAGAGGATTATTTTAGCAATTCTTGGTTTCTTGTTATTCCATATGAAGTTTAGAATTTTTTTTCAAGGTCTGTAAAGAATTGTGTTGGTACTTTGATGGGAATTGCATTGAATCTGTAGATTGCTTTTGGTAAGAAGGCCATTTTTAATATGTTAATTTTGCCAAGCCATGAACATGGGAGATCTTTCCATCTTCTCATATCTTCTTCTAATTTTTTCTTCAGAGACTTGAAATTTTTTTCATACAAGTCTTTGTCTTGCTTGGTTAGGTTCACACCAAGGTACTTTATGTCCTTTGTGGCTATTGTGAAGGGTGCTGTTTCCCTAATTTCTTTCTCAGCCCTTTTGTCTTTTGTATACAGGATGGCTACTGATTTTTTGAGTTAATTTTGTATCCAGCCACTTTGCTGAAGGTGTTTATCAGCTGTAGGAGTTCCCTGGTAGAGTTTTTGGGGTCACTCACGTATACTATCATATCATCTGCAAATAGTGATAATTTGACTTCTTCCTTTCCAATGTGTATCCCCTTAATCTCCTTCAACTGTCTTATTGCTCTAGCAAGAACTTCCAGAACTATGTTGAAGAGATATGGAGAGAGTGGGCAGCCTTGCCTTGTCCCTGATTTCAGTGGGATTGTTTTAAGTTTCTCTCTGTTCAGTTTGATGTTGCCTATAGGCTTGCTGTATATTACCTTTTCTATGTTTAGGTATGTGCCTTGTATCTCTGATCTCTCCAAGACTTTAAACATGAATGGGTGTCAGATTTTGTCAAATGCTTTTTCAGCAACTAGGGAGATTATCATGTGTTTTTTTTTTCTTTCAGTTTGTTAATATGGTGGATCACATTGATGGATTTCCACATATTGAACCACTCCTGTATACCTGGGATGAATCCTACTTGGTCATAGTAGATGATATCTTTGATGTGTTCTTGTATTCGGTTTGCAAGTGTTTTGTTGAGTATTTTTGTATCAATGTTCATAAGGGAGATTGGCTTGAAATTCTCTTTCTTTGTTGGGTCTTTGTGAGGTTTAGGTACCAAGGTGACTGTGGCTTCATAGAATGAGTTTGGTAGTGTTCCTTCTATTTCTATTTTGTGGAATAGTTTGAAGAAAAATGGAATTAGCTCTTCTTTGAAGATCTGGTAGAATTCTGCACTGAAACCATGTGGTCCTGGGCTTTCTTTGGATGGGAGACTTTTAATGACCACTTCTATTTCCTTAGGGGATATAGGACTATTTAATTGATTTGCCTGGTCTTGATTAAGCTTTGGTAAGTGGAATCTATCAAGAAAATTGTCCATTTCATTTAGATTTTCAAATTTTGTAACATACAGACTTTTGAATTAAGTCCTAATGATTGTTTGTATTTCCTCAGTGTCTGTAGTTATATTCCCCTTTTCATTACTGATTTTGTTGATTTGGATGATGTCTCTCTGCCTTTTCGTTAGTTTAGCTAAGGGTTTGACTATCTTGTTGATTTTCTTGAAGAATCAGCTCTTGGTTTCATTGATTCTTTGAACTGTTTTATTTGTTTCTAATTTATTGATTTCAGCCCTGAGTTTGATTATTTCCAGCCATCTACTCCTTTTTGTGTGTCTGCTTCTTTTTTTTCTAGAGCTTTTAGGTGAGCCATTAAGTTGCTTGAACGAGCTGTCTCGAATTTCTTTTTGAATGCACTTCGTGCTATGAACTTTCCTCTTAGCACTGCTTTCATTGTGTCGCATAATTTTGGGTATGTTGTGTCTTCATTTTCATTGAATTCTAGGATGACATTAATTTTTTTCTTTATTTCTCCCCTGACCAGACTGTCATTTAGTAGCAAGTTGTTCAGTTTCCATGTGTGTGTAGGCTTTTTGCTATTTCTGTTGTTGTTGAGGTCCAGCTTTATTCCATGGTGATCAGATAGGATACAGGGGATTACTTCAATATTCTTGTATCTGTTGAGGCTCGCTTTGTGACCAACCAGATGGTCTATTTTGGAGAAGGTTCCATGTGGTGCTGAGAAGAAGGTAAATTCTTTTGTGTTTGGATGTAAGGTTCTGTAAATGTCTTTTAGGTCCATTTGATTTATAACCTCTGTTAGAGACATTGTTTCTTTGTTTAATTTCTGTTTTATTGACCTGTTCTTTGTTGAAGGGGGGTTTGAAGTCTCCCACTATTAATGTTTGGGGATCTATGTGTGCTTTAAGTTTTATCAATGTTTCTTTTACAATGTGGGTGCCCTTGTATTTAGGTCATAGATGTTCAGGATTGTGATGTCTTTCTGGTGAAATTTTCCTTTGATGAGTATGAAGTGTCCTTCCCCAGCTCTTTTGATTAATTTTGGTCCAAAGTCTATTTTATCAGATAGTAGAATGGCTACTCCTGCTTTTTTCTTGGGTCCATTTGCTTGGAAAACTGTCTTCCAGCCCTTTACCCTCAGGTAATGTCTATCTTTGTGACTTAGGTATGTTTCTTGTATGCACCAGATTGCTGGGTCTTGTTTATGCATCCATTCTGTTAGTCTGTGACTTTTTATTGAGAGTCGAGTCCATTGATGTCGAGAGAGATTAATGACCAGTGGCTGTTAGGTACTTTGATTTTGATGTTGGCTGTGGTAGTAAGTTTGTGTGCCTTCTAACTTTTTGTTTTGCTGTAATAAGGTTAATTATTTCCTGTGTTTTCTTGAAAGTAGTTAGTTTTCTTGGGTTGTACTTTTCCTTCTAGTATCTTCTGTAACACTGGATTTGTGTGTAGGTATTGTTGAAATTTGCTTTTGTCGTTGAAAATCTTGTTTTCTCCATCTATGAGGACTGATTGTTTTGCTGGGTATAGTAGCCTGGGCTGATGTCTGTGTTCTCTTAGGGTCTGCATAATATCCATCCAGGCCCTCCTGGATTTCATAGTCTCTGTTGAGAAGTCAGGTGTGATTCTGATGGGTTTGCCACTATATGTTACTTGGCTTTTTTCCCTTTCAGCTTTCAGCATTTTTTCTTTATTCTATATACTTACTGTTTTGATTATTATGTGGCAGGAGGATTTTCTTTTCTGGTCTAATTTATTGGGTATTCTGTAGGCCTCTTGTATTCTTATTGGCCTCTCCTTTAAGTTGGGGAAATTTTCTTCAATGATTTTGTTGAAAATATTTTCTGGGCCTTGGAGGAGGGAATCTTCTTTTTCCTCTATTCCTATTATTCTTAAGTTTTGTCTTTTCATGTTGTCTTGAATTTTTTGGACGGTTTGTCTCAGGAATTTTTTAAATTAATTATTTTCTTTGACAGATACATTGATTTCTTCCACACCTGAGATTCTTTCTTCCATCTCTAGTAGTCTATTGGTTGGTTAAGCTTACCTCTGTAGTTCCTGTTTTCTTCCCTAAGTTCTTTCTCTCCACAATTTCTTCCATTTGTGTTTTCTTTAATTTTTACAATTCTATCTTCATATCTTGAGCTGTTTTGTTATTTCCTTCACCTGTCTGACCGTATTTTCCTGTTTTTCCTTCAATTCCTTCAGCTGTTTGTTTGAACATTCCTCTGTTTTGTTTTTTTGTTTGTTTGTTTTTGTTTCTGTTTTATTTTTCTTTTTCAGTGATTTAAGTATTTCCTCTCTAAAGGCCAAAGTTTGGCTGCAGCTTCTTGTATTTCTTTGCTGATGGCCATAATACATTTGTCTTCATCTTTCTCTATTTCTTTATGGATGGCCATAATCTGTTTGTTTTTATCTTCCTCTATTTCTTTACAGATGGCCATAATCTGTTTGTGTTTATCTTCCTCTAGGTCTTTACGCATTTTATTTGTTTCCTTTATTATCCTCTTCATAAGCATAGATGTTAGGTCATCTTCTTGAATTTCAATTATGCTGGGGTGTCCAGAACTGCTTGCCCCTGGATAACTGAATTCTGGAGATGCCATATTGCTCTATCTTTTGTTGGTTGAGGTTTTACACTGGCCTCTACCCATTGGACTATCTTAGGTGTTGGGTGTTAATTTCTGGTGGTTCCTGGAATCCTGTGGTGGAGAGAATCCCCTTGGCAGGAATATGGTTTTTCCTGAAGGAAGCCTCTTCATCTTTTTGGGTATGGTCACTAAATGGCCGGTGTTTTTACAGACCTGAGTGGTAACTGTGATATTTGTTGGTCAAGCAGACTTTCCTCTCAGCCAGAGAAGTCCTGGAGACAGCTGCCCTGCTTCTGGGTTTCTTGCTGTAAATTTAGTGAGCTGCTGCTGTAACCTGGGTGCCCTGTGATTTGGTCAGTTAATTAGGGATAACTGGTTGCCCCTTGGAGCAGTTCTGGGGGTTGATCTCTGGGATCCCAGGGTTATCTAGGTCTGAGGTTGGGGCTCTGTACCCCAGTACCCAAGCAGTAATCAGTGGCAGGTGAACTCTGCTCTCATGCGTGCAGCTGGAGGCTAGAATCAGGAGCCTGTGGATAGCTAGAAAATTTTCCAGAGCTAGGTGTCCTGAGGTAGGGCCAGGTGTTTCCCCTACCATGGGGTTTCTCCTAACAGGAAGGCCCAGTCTGTGGAGTTTGGGTTGCCACATAGAGCACACAGGTGCTGGCGGATGGTGGCTCCAGGCTGGTGGCTGGGCAGGAGTCTGAGACCTTTTCCTGGGAACTTTCCCGTGTGTGCTGGGGAGGGGAGGGTCGGCTGAGTGCTCTAAGCTGTCTCCCTCCCTGTGGAGTTTACTCTCCACCAGGACTCCCAGTCTCTGGTGAGTTGGGGTGCACAGTTCTGTCTGTGATGGATAGTTGGTGCACAGCAGAGCGCCTGCCAGGAATAGACTGGGTGACCTAGGTCAATCCCTGTTTGCTTCCTTCCCTGTGGGTTTTTCTCCCGACAATGAATCCCAGTCTCTGATGTTCTGGGGCACACAGCTCTGTCTGTGACAGGGAGTTGGGCACCCAGCAAATCTCTGTGCTGGAGGCTGGGGCCCAGTTCAGAGGTGGCGGTGCATGCCCGCCATTCTGCAGAACCTTTTCCAAGGAAAGACTGGGTGACCTGAGGTCAGTCCTGTTTCCTTCCTTCCCTGTGGATTTTTCTAGCAACTGGGACTCCCAGTCTCTGTTGTTTTTGTGCCCACCGTTCAGCCTGGAAAGGTGATCAGGACACGCAGGCGCGTGGCTCTGGTCTGGCAACCGAGTGCCTGTGTGACCCGGGATCTATTCTGGCTTCTGGCTGGGTGACCTGAGAGTGGACCGGATTGATTCCCACACCATGGAGTTTCCTCTCACCTGGGAAACAAAATTGCTGTTGTCTTAGGGCCCAGAGTTCAGTCTCTTGGTCGCTGTACCGAAGATGTTGTCCTGGTCCTCAGACGAACTGTACTCCTGGCGCCGCCATCTTGTCCCCCTCAATACCTATTTCTTTATGTTGGTCCACTGTGAGCCAAAATAATGCTTATTTAAAGTATTATGTTCTTTCTTAAAAATAGTCCTTGTCAGTATTGTGGGCAGAACCTAGTGTTGATAGAAGGAGGCCTGGAGTAGGAGGCATAATAGCTTAATGAAACTTTTTTTCTGAAGCTAATTGTGGAAACATTTACTTCTCTTTAGAGCTTAAACCTAGATATCCACCGGGGAAAGAAGCAAAGCTCATTGAACACACATTAAGGTCTGCCACATCCTGATTTTGTTTTTCTTGATAACAGGACATCTATGGTCCACAAGTCCTTGGTCAAGTGGGTGTACAGGAAAAGTTTGGGTGTGAGTTCTCAGCAGAAGGATGGCAGGAGACCTCTGTTTGACCGGAGTCCCACCTGAATAATCTGTGACACTTCCTCAGGGCTGACAGTTATTATGGTAAAGAGTAGAACGGTGCATCAAACAGGGATAATAAGGAGAAAGGGTAGTCAAGCCTTTCTAGGAATCAGGGATGGTCCCAAAGGCTGAGAAGCTGATTTCCGGTTGTCTCCCACTTTTCTTGTCCTTGGCTAAGTAATAACATTTTCAGTTAGTGGATGCTCTCTCTTGTTCAAACATCTGAGGGGTAGAAGACACCCCGATTGGGCATGAAAAGTTGCCACAGAATTGTTATCTATTGCCTTTGCAATCAAAGTACATTTAGAACCTGTGGGCTGCTCTCTAATTATCAGACTCTATTTCTGAGACATTTAGTCAATTTTCTCAACTGCTAAGCAGAGGCGGCAATATTTCATTCTCACTTCATCTCACTTAATTTGTGAAATTGTATCAATACGTTCTCTGAAAAGTTTCAACCATATGCTGGACGTTTCCCCTTGGTTGTAAACTTGCTTTTGGTGAGTAAATACTCCAGATCCCTTCATTTCCTTCTTAAGTCAAAGGAACACGTTTCTAAATTCTTTCTTCTCACTTCCTTTGTGCCCCACACTTCAAGGTCTTGGCCATTAAAACATTAAAAATAAAACATAAACAAACCACATCCATCAAGCAGAATGTGTTCCTGCCCCTTCACCAGCCAGTTCACCCTTCACAGCTTTTTGAAAGGAGTGTAGATATTTTATTTTATTTTTACAGCCAACACTCTAGGTCAAATCTAAAAATAATTTTATGTAATTGAACTCTTACTCACCAAAAATATCTTTTTTTTTTCTTTAGAACAGCATTTCTCCACTGTTTCTTACATTAAAGACACAATGGCTTTACTCAGAAAGCAACAAAAGTGCACTGTGAAAAATACAAGAAACTTAAGCTGCTGTAGTCAAATGTGAGCCTGTTCTTAGAGGGAAATCAAAATGTAATTTTTATTATGCTGAAGGAAAGAAAACTTTGGATGATGCATATTTAATTGGGTAAAGTTCTTTCATCTGGACCAGGTCACATTTCTTATTCCTTAATATTATTTATCTTCCTCTATGAATTCTTAAATTTGTTGTGGATTTTATTTTTTCTAATTCAAAAACTACTTTTTCAAGATGAAATTTATCACAGCCTCTTAAAAAAGATTTATTCACTGTGAGATCAATAGTAATTTTACAAGCAAAGAAAAGCTTTGAGCATGCCATTGAGATGTGACAAGGAATTTACTGAATTGATCCCAAGCTTAGTGAAGGATGGCTTTTCACTTAGGGAAAAAAGAATTGATCTATTAAGACACTATATGCACACTAATCATAAGCCAAAAAACAAACGATTAAACGTTGATTTATGTAGATCTATTGTTTTCCTCTGTGAATAAAATTTATAGATAGTTTTGATTAAGATTGATGTTATGGATTAATCATAGCAGGAACCTAACAGATAAAGTCTGAATGTCAGTGACTGAACAAGAAAGAGTTGATAAAAACCTATATGTGTCCCAATTTCCCAAAAGGTCATCCCTGTCTGATTCAGAGATACAAAGTGCCTTGCTTTATGACAGTGTTCTCCTACTCTGGGCACATGGTGACCACAGTGGAGAGAGAGGAAGGGATGGAGAAGGCAGTGCCCATATTCATAAATGTGTTGGCTCATCAACTGCAAAGTTGCTGACTTTTCAGAGCCCACATCTGTTTATACACCATTGTTTACTTGAAAGGAGAGTCAGAAAGTTGTTATCCTAATTGAATAGACGCAAAGTCCCAAGGACAATAAGCACTAGAAAATCTACATTAATAAAAAAAGGATTTTATCATGTTTAGTCAACAAAACACTTTGAATTACTGTATATTCCAGATTGTTTGCCAGGTACTTTCTCCCTCTCCCTCTCAGTTGCTTCCCCAGGTGCTGTGATGAAAGTTCCTGTCACACATAATTTAAAGGAGAAAGAGTTGGTTCAATTCATTTTGGTTCCCAGAGATGGAAGGCACAGCCCATGCTCGTGGGGCTGTCCTGGCAGCTCAAATGGTCAAGTTTTTCTCCTGTTTTACAACCCAGGCCCAGGAAATGTTGCCGCCATCAGTAAGTGGTTCATCCTGCCAGTTCTTTATAGGCATGCGTTGTGGATGTAAACAAGTTTTTGTTTTAATCCTAGGTGTAAGAAATGGGACTGATTGAGATGGTCCACAGGAGCAAACTATTTGCCTCATGCAGACTCTGAGAGGGGCTTTTTGAGAGCTTCAGATAGTTTAAGTCTGAGGAATCTGAGAGGGAATAAAGGCCAAAGTCCGTAGAAAGGAGGCTCTGAGAAAGAAGGCTGCTAGCATCCACTCCTGCGGCTCCCAATTGCTGCTGATACAGTTTGAAGAGAAGTCGGAGATATCCCTAAACTTCCTCCAAGGAACACAAAGACCCTAACCAGCAGGGAGTAGCCAAAGAGAACAACATCAGATCTCCCCACTAACCTCCTTTCTCTCCTACCAGATATTGCGGTGTTGGAAGGGATTGGGGTAGAGAAGGGAGAAAGAGGCCTAAGAAACCAAATAGATTCAAAAGTATGCCCACAGGCATGTCCAGAGACTGGAATTCGAGGTTACTCTACATCAAGTTGACATTTGAACTGTCTGCTACTCTCTTCCTATTTTTCTTTTCTCCCCCAACCCATCTGCTTCCTTCTCCCACTCATTCTCACCAACTCTTTTCTATGTGCTAGAAATCAATCTCAGGACCTCTCCTGGACAAGCATCCTAACACTGAGCTACATGATTACATCTCATCCACCTATTCTTTAGCAAACATGTGTTTGTCACCTAGGCCATTGTCTCGATACATGAAGCAAAGCAAAAGGTGACACTTCATGCTTGATCTGAAGGTGAAAAATAACCATTTTGACCTTGAGTTACAAAGACTCTGGCCTTTACACTTGTCTTAAACTTCTAGCTTGTCCCAGCAATGACCACCCCACATCCAGATGTTTCTGCTAGTACTCTCTCTTCCCCCACCACTATCATCTCCCTCCTAATTCATCTCTCCTGTTCTCATCCTCAACACCTCCATCCACCACCAGTCCACTCCCTCCATCCACCCCTATGCCTAATCTACTTTCCATTTTCAGTGAGATTCAATTGTCTACCGTTGGGCCCTCCTTGTTACTTAGTTTCTTTGGGTCTGTGGTTTGTACATACTTATCCTGTACTTTATAACTGAAGTGCACCTATAAGTGAGTACATACCATGTTTGTCTTTCAAGGTCTGAGTTACCTCACTTAAGATGATCTTTTCTAGATTCATCCATTTTTCTACAAATGTCATGATGTCTCATTGTTTGTAATGGCTGAGTAATATCCCATTTTGTAAATGTACCATGTTTCCTTTTCTCATTTGTCAGTTGAGGGACATCTTGGTTGTTACCAGTTCTGGCTATTTCAAATAAAGCTGCTATAAACATAGTTGAGCAAGTGTCCTTGTGGTATGGTAGATTATCTTAGGTATATGCTTAAGAGTAGTATGAAGTGCTCTTAAAGTAGATCTATTCCAAATTTTCTGAGAAACCTCCAAATTGATTTCCAAAGTGGATGTACAACTTTATACTCCCACCAAAAATGGAGGCAAGTTTCCCATGAGCCATAAGATCGAATCTCAGAGTTTGTTTAATTTGCATTTCTTAGATGATGAGGGATGTTGAACATTTCTTTAAGTGCTTCTTTTTAAAAAAAAATATTAGTTACAGTTTATTAACTTTGTATCCCAGCTGTATCCCTCTCCCTCATTCCCTCCCATTCTCACCCTTCCTCCCTCATCTTCTCCCTACCCCTTTCCAAGTCCATTGATAGGGGAGGTCCTCCTCCCCTTTCATCTGACCCTAGCTATTAAGAATCTTCAGGCCTGGCTGCAAAGTCCTCCTCTGTGGCCTAGCAGGGCTGCTCCTCCCTCGTATGGAAGGGGCGGAGGTCAAAGATTCAGCCATTGAGTTCATGTCAGAAATAGTCCCAGTTCTCCTTCCTAGGGTACCCACTTGGATACTGAGCTACCATGGGCTATATCCGAGCAGGGCTTCTAGGTTATATCCATGCATGGTCCTTGGTCGGAGAAACAGTCTCACAAAAGACCCCTGTGCCCAGATATATTTGATTCTTTTGGAGCTCCTGTCCTGTCCAGGTTATACTAACTCCCCCTTCTTTCATATGATTCCCTGCACTCCGCCAAAGGTTTGGTTATGAGTCTTCTATCTGCTTTGATACACTGCTAGGTAGAGACTTTCAGAAGCCCTCAGTGGTGCTTCATGGCCATTAGAAATTTCTCTGTTGATAATTCTCTGTTTATATTTGTACCCCACTTTTAAATTGGGTTATTTGGTTTGTTGATATCTAGTTTCATGAGTTCTTTATATAGTTTCAAATTCATATGTTTGTCAGATGTGGAGTTGATGAGAAATAATTTCCCATTTTATAGGCTGTCATTTTTCCCTTTTGATGGTGTCCTTTGCCTTACAGAAACTTTTCATTTTTTTAATTTTGATTTTATTTTTTATATTAATTACAATGTATTCACTTTGTATCCCAGCTGTAGCCTCCTCCCTCATTCCCTCCCAATCCCACCCTGCTTCATCTCCTCTCATGCCCCTCCAAGAGTTCACTAATAGGGAAAATCCTCCTCCCCTTCCATCTGACCCTAGCCTATCAGGTCTCAGCAGGACTAGCTGCATTGTCTTCCTCTGTAGCCTGGTAACTATATGGATTTTTAACCATATGCATTTGAAAATTGTTCTTTCAAGGTTTGTAAAAGAATTGTGTTGGAATATTGATGGGAATTGTGTTTAATCTGTGCATTGCTTTTTGGTAGATGACCATTTAATCCTACCAATCAATGAGCATGGGAGATCTTTCCTTCTTCTGACATCTTCAATTTCTTTTATCAAAGACTCAAAGTTTTTGTCACATAGGTTTTTGGTTAATATTACAATGAAATATTTTATATTATTTGTAGCTCTTATGAAGGGTGTGGTTTCCCTAAGTTCTTTCTCAGCCCAGAATTGGTGGAAGAGAGGAAACAGAATGGGAGTCTACTATAGAAGGTCCTCTGAAAGGCTCCACCCAACTGGGGATCAAAGCAGATACTGAGACTCATGACCAAACTTTGGGCAGAGCACAGGGAGTCTTATGGAAGAAGGGAGAGTGAGGTTAGAAGGACATGAAGAACATGAGGTTAGAAGGCCAACAAGCCCCACGAGGAGACCAACAAAGCTAAAAAAAAATATGAGCCCAGGGGCCCCTGCAGAGACTGATGCACCAACAAAGGACCATGCATGGAGAAGACCTAGACCCCTGGCTCAGCTGTGGCATATTGTCAGCTCAGTCTCCATATGGATCTCCTAGTGAGAGGAGTGGGGGCTGCCTGTCATAAACTCCTTTGCCTGCTCTTTGATCACTCACCCCTGGTGAGGCGGCCTTACCAAGATACAAAGAGGATCCAGGCAGTCCTGATGAGACTTGATCAGCTGTGAGCAGATGGCAGAGGAGGAGAACTCCCTTTTTCAGCAGGCTAGGCAAAGGGGAGAGGGGAAAAGAGGGAGGGAAAGTGGGACCAGGAGGAGTTGAAGAAGGGGGACTTCAATCGGAATATATAATGAATAAAATGTAAAAAAAAAATAAAAAATAATTAATTAAAAAAGAGTAATTTCTTTCCCAGTGAGACTCCCTTGGAGAAAACTGAATTTTAATTTGCATGTGGTTATTTATCTGTTGGAGATGAATTCTGGGTTAAAGATGGGAGCATGTGTCCACTTTTCCCTTCAGCTCTAGGACAATTGCACAATCTGTGCATGAAGCCTCAGACCCTGTGAGCTCATATGAACATAGATCCTGTGGATTTAAAAGGCCATGTTTCCTCCCCCTGCTCTGACTCCCTTTTACTTTCCTCAGAGTTCCTTGAGACCTGGGGGGCTGGGTGGGGATTTGGCACATGCTAGTGTCTTTGGTACAGACAAGTACTCTGCATGCTACCAAAGGAGAAATGTAAATGCCAATCAAAATCTAACCCTTTGATCTATAATAGTGTCCCACCTGCAAGGTATACTAGTGAAAAATACCACAAAGCTTGTGGAAGTAACCAACTAATAGCAAATTGATTGACCACCCACTCCACAGTATAGAACCGATATCTGATACTGCTTGGGTGACCAAGAACCTGAGACTAGATAGCCCAGGGACCAAGGGTAAAACAAAATACTATTGTTTTCCAAAATAATGTAGCAATAAAGTGATTCCTAATGACATTGTGGTATACTCATAGATCAATACCTTGCTCAGCCTTCAATAAAGAACCTTCCTCGTGAAGCAGATAGGAATAAATACAGGGACCAAAACTCAGATAAGATGTGGAGAGTGAGAGATCTGGGAATAGTCATCCCTAATTGGGGTGTTTCCACTTTTTATGAAATGAATTTGAACTTCTGATTCTCCTACTTCTATCTCCAAAATGCTGGGGTTGAAAGCCCGTGCCACATCAAAACCAAGATATGCAGTCTTGGGGGAATCAAATCTAGGGCTCAGTGCATGTAAAGCCAGCACTAACTACTGAGTCACATCCTTATCCTATCTTAAATTTGCTTTTGAAAGTGTGTTGGAGTACATTTGTAACACTGCCTGGATATATGTTCCCCAAGAGCCTAAAGAAAATTAAAAAATAAAACTTTGAAACACAGGAAAAACCTAAATAAAGATAACCGGAAAAAAAACCCATAACAACCCACAAACATAAACACTCGAAAATTACCCCCTCTGTCAGACAGAGACACAGTTACAGCTGAATAATCCCTCAGGAGCTAGTAGATTATTCGAAAAAGCCAGCTCGGTCAAAAGCCATCCTGTAGTTGATGATGAATGCACATGGCCTAGTATTGGCTGAAGCTTTAAAAGTGGCTTTATTTTTGAGGACACTTACATTAGATCTTTTACGCAGCCAAGACCACTTAATATTTAAGACACCATCTTTAATATTCAAGGCACAGTCAGTGCTGCAATTCATGAAATGAAATCTGTGACCTTGATCATGACATTTCTCTTTAATATTACAAAAAAAACCCCTGTCATCTTGAATGAGGAGACATCTTTGATAAATGTTGAATTGCATATAACAAATCTTAAAACCATTATCCAAACTGATTCCTTGCCCAAATCTATTTATCTCTTAGGTTAAATCATTCATAAGAAATATTAAATGTGCAAGCAACTCCACCAATTTGAATCTCAAGCCAGTCTGTTGTTTGCAAACCACTGTTACTCTGACATGGGAAGTGTGTTTTTCAGGCTCTGATTCAATTATCTAAAGATAAAAAACGTGGAATAGTATTTATTGGTATTATCGTTGTTAGGCACGTAAAAGAAAGAATAAACACAGGAAATATTAAAAGCAGACACACGTTACACATTCAGGCTCCCATAGTAAAGAACATAGTCATATCAAGTATCGTAAATGATAAAGACTTGTTTGCCATGGTTCTGGAGAATGGGAAGTCCCAAGGTAATCACAAGGCACGTTTCCTTCTGAGGACTCTTATCTTGGGGTGGCAAGCCATCATTGTCTTGTTTGCTTTCATGATCTCTTTTTTGTTTGTACTAAGGGAGCAAAGACTCTCCATTGTCTACTATTACCAGGGTACTTACTCACTACATCATAATGGCTCCACTTTCCTAACCTCATGCAAGCCTGTCTTTTCCTAGAATGCTCCATCTCTAATACAACAATACTGGGGAATAGAACTCTAAAATGCATATTTTGAAGTATACAAACTTTTAATTCATAACCAGACTTAAAACATGTAAAGCTTATCACTATCACAGTAAAATTTACAAAAAACCAAACCAAACCAAAACAAAAATATTAGAAACATTTTTGTTGTTTATGAGTACTCCGAGTTAGAGAAACTTACAAATAATCACATAAATAAAGTAATCAAAAGTATATCATGCATAGCACTAATGAAGCAGATCACACATTTAAGTCATTTGAACAATCAGCAAAGAAATGTTAACAGGACAGGAGCCTCCCACAGAGGGCCTCTGAAACACTCTACCTAGCAGTGTATCAAAGCAGATACTGAGACTCATAACCAAACCTTTGGCAGAGTGCAGGAATCATATGAAAGAAGGGAGAGTTAGTATGACCTGGAGAGGACAGGAGCTCCAAAAGAACCAAATATATCTGGGCACAGGGGTCTTATATGAGACTGTTTCTCCAACCAAGGACCATGTGAGGATATAACCTAGAACCCCTGTTCAGATGTAGCCCATGGTAGCTCAGTATCCAAGTGGGTATCCCAGTAAGGGGAAAAAGGACTATTTCTGACATGAACTCAATGGCTGGCGCTTTGACCCCCCCCACCCCTGAGGGAGGAGCAGGCTTCTAGGCCATAGAGGCGGACAATGCAGCCAGCCCTGAAGATACCTGATAAGCTAGGGTCAGATAGAAGGGGAGGAGGACCTCCCCTATCAGTGGACTTGGAAGGGGCAGGGAAGAGATGAGGGAGGAAGGGTGAGAATGGGAAGGAATGAGGAAGGGGGCTATGGCTGGGATACAAAGTAAATATGATTAATATAAAAAATTATAAAAAAGAAAATGTACTTAGAATGAAAACACATCTAGTGAAGATTCAAAATGCTTGTAGAAGCCTGACAAGAGGGGATATGGCAAAGACCATTGGAAAAGTAGATTGACTGAGTGCCACTATCAGTACAGAATTGGAAGGTATCTTAAATGTTTTGATAGAACAGTGTGATGTCCTGATAGTTCATAGCACAGGCCATTATTTTTAATAAGAACAATCAAGGAAAGACTTCTCCATTGCTGATTGTCAGTAACTGATTATTTTGATCAGATCAGTATAATAGGACGAATTACTTTTATATTTTTATCGAAAGTTCTTGTTGCTGTGTCTTAAGGAGTTAATGAAATAAAATTGTAAATCATATATATAACTTTACAAAGAGTTATAAAAAGTTTTAGAAAATACTTCTTTTTTATATTGTATGAGAGAAGACTTTAAAAAGCCTGAAAAGCAAGCATTTAAGGCAAATAGCTGTATTAGGTAGTATGAATTATTCTATTTCACACATACCTGAAATTTTCATTTACTTAAATGAATTTTAAAAACATCAAAAAATTCAACTTGTTTTCCTCACACTTAAATAAATTGACCTCTAAATAAACAAAAAAGAAATGTGAAGACATTAAGATATAGCTGATAAGATTTTTATTAGCTTATAAATCTATAATAAAATAATGTATATTTATGATAAGCCCAGAATACAATTTGGGCTGTAATATGTATACATACTATAAGAAAGTTTGTGCTACATAACTAAAATGCTGCTGTGATGCAGCTCAGTGGTAGAGCCCTACTCTAGCATGGAGAAGGCCCTGTGTATAATTCTAGAACTAAATGTATAAATAAATAATAAATAAATAAAAATAAATGAATGTGTCATGTCAGAGACAGCTCCTGCTCCCCTTACTAGGGAACTCGCTTAGAGACTGAGCTGCTTATGGGTTACATTTGAGTAGGGGTCTAGGTCCTCTCCATTCACGGTATTTGTTTGGAGCATCAGTCTCTGCAGCCCCTGGCCCAGGTTTTTTGGTAATGTTTTTCTCCTTGTGTTGCTCCTTTGCCCTCCAGGTCTTTCTATCTCACCCCACTTCCATACGATTCCCTGCACTCTGCACAAAGTTTGGCTATGAGTCTCAGCATCTGCTTTGATATCTTGCTGTGTAGAGTCTTTCAGATGCCCACTGTGGTAGGCTCCTGTCATGTTCCCTGTTTTCTCCTTCTTCCTGATGTCTGTCTTGTTTGCCCTTCTGAATGAGAGGTGCTGTTTCTGATATAAACTCAGTGGCCTGCTCTTTGATCACCTCCTCCTGATGGGGGAGCAGCCTTACCAGGCCACAGAGAAAGACAATGCAGACAGTCCTGATGAGACCTGATAGTCTAGGGTCAAATAGAAGGGGAGAAAAACCTCCCTTATCAGTGGACTAGGGCAGGGGCATAGGGGGAGAAGTGGGGGGGGGGGAAGGATGGGATTGGGAGGAGAGGAGGGAGCAGGCCACAGTCAGGATACAAAGTTAATAAATTGTAATGCATAATAAATAAATAAAATTTAAAAAATTAATGTGTTGTTTGGGAGGTCACCGGGCTTTGCTCTTCTTTCCATTGTGGCTATACTGAATTTCTTTTTTTATTTCCCCCTCCTTTTGATTATCAGTCTGTCTTTGTTATAGGTCTGTTGAGTTTGGATGTTGAAGCCTGCCTTGTTAGGACTGACAGGACCACGCTCTAATGTTATGTCTTCAGGACATAACATTATTTTCATTCCTTTGTTTCTCTGCTTCTGAAAACACTCACATGTATGCAAATAATGTCATGTGAGTAATCCCTCCATCAAAGAGCAGCTCCTGCTCCCACATCTCCTTACAAACATGGACTGCTTGCACCTTCAGAATGTGAGGCAAAACACTTTTTTTTTTTTTTTTTTTTTTTTTTTTTTTTTAAGTTGCTTCTTGCTGGTATTTGATAACTACAATGAGAAAAGTATCTAGTGTAGAAGAGAAGGAAGGAGAAATATGTCAGGTGACAGGTAGTTGAAAGACAGATTTTGTTCTTTGGAAAGCACACACACAAGTAACTATTTTCAGAGCAGAAAGTATGCTGGGGCTTAATTGAAGAGCATATTTGAAAGCATGACTTAACGCTATCCAGCTCCAGTCCTTCGTTGGAGTGAACAAAATAAAATAACACAAGCAGCAAGCAGAACAGTGTAAACAACAAACATTTACTTCCTCAGTCTGGAAGCTGGAGCTTTGAAGTCAATATTCTTCTTAGTTAAAGATTCAGAACTTCTGTGAGGAGCTTTTTTCCCCAATTACTTCTTTACTTAACCATTTCACAGTCTGATCGCACCCCCCTCCTTCCTCTCCTCCCACTCCCACCCTCGCACCTCTTTCCTCCATTCTTTCTCCCCTTTTTCTCAGAGAAGGGAGGCCTCCATGGGTACCAATCTATTGTGTACATCAAGTCTCAGCAGGACTAAAAGCTTCATCTCCCGCTGAAGCCAGACAAGGCAGCCAGAGGAAAGGGATCCGACGGCAGGCAACAGTCAAAGACAGCCCCTGCTCCCATTGTTAGGGGACCCACTTGATGACCAAGCTGCACATCTGCTATATGTGTAGGGGGTCTGGGTCTGGCCCATGCATGTTCTTTGGTTGGTGGTTAAGTCTCTGTGAGTCCCCATGGGAATAGGATAGATTACTCTGTAGTTCTTCTTGTGGTGTCCTTGGATCCTCTGACTTCCTCAACCCTTTCTCACACTCTTCCACAAAACTCCCTGAGCTCAGCCTATTGTTTGGCTGTGTGTGTCTGCATCTGTTTCCATCAGCTGATGGATGAAGTCTCTCAGAAGACAGTTATGCTAGGCTTCTGTCTGCGAGCTTAGCAGAGTATCATTAACAATGACAGATTGGCTCTCTCCTGTGGGGTGGGTCTTAAGTTAGACCAGTCATCGGTTTGCCATTCCCTCAATCTCTATACTTCTATACTTCCCTATACTTCTTAGGCAAGACAAATTCTGGGTTAAAGGTTTTATGGGTGAGTTGGTGTCCCCATCCTTCCACTGAAATTACCCATTGGCTACAGCATGTGGATAATAGGCTCTATCTATCTGCTGCTAAGAGTCTCAGCTACGGTCACCCTCATAGACTTCTGGGAGCCACCCCTCTCCCTCTCCCAAAGAATGAACCCCACTGATTTCTGTTCTCTTTTCTTGACTCCTCACCTGATCTCCACTCTCCTTGTTCTCCCCACTCCATCTCCCACCCAGTTCCTTCTCTCTCTCTCTCTCTACTTCAGATGTCTATTTTACTTCTCTTTTAAGTGAGATTCAAGCATCTTCCCCTGGGCCCTTTGTACGAGGCCTGCTTCTGGTGTCCTACCTAGTGGCTCGCTGGAAATCACTACCATTTGTGGCTCTTCAGGTCTCTACCTTAAATTCACTACATTCGTGTGATATCCTTCCTGTGCACCACTTTGTGTCTGCATTATAAAGAAAACAGTCATATTTAGCAGGGTCATAACCTGCTAATGCATGACCTCATTGTAAATCGCAGAGATCCAGTTTCCAAATGAAGGCACACTCTGAGGCACTGGGGGTTAGGATATCAACATACAACACTTGAGGGGTCATAATGCAACTCATAAAAAAGTGAAAACAAACGGATGTCAGATAATTTTTTTATTTTATTTTATTTTTACTTCAGGTGGGGTTGGGATATGTCCCATTGAATAAAAGCACTCCATTGTAAGTGTAAACACCCCAGGTTAAACCTGAAGAACCCACATAAATACCAGAGTCACAGCATGGATGTTCTTAGTCTCATTGCTAGTCACAAGAAGATGAGTAGCAGAGATAAGGAGAGTCCTTAAAAGATGGTTTTCCAGTTAACCTGGCTTATGCAGAAGAGAAAGAAAGAAAGAAAGAAAAAAAAAGAACCTGTCTCAAAGAAAGGGAAACACAAGAACTGATGTCCAAGGGTGTCCCCAAACTGTGGGCATCATCCATGAATGTTCATGATCACCCAATATAGTATATATGCAAAATAAACCTCCAAGTACATTTAAAATAAACATGAAAGTATGTGCGCGTGAGGCAGATAGTGCTTGGATTCCCTTTGCCTACACAAATTGATAATCTAACCAAATGGAAAGGTGAATTAAACAATTCTAAATGAAAATTGGAATCTAGAAATGTAAATGAAATCACCCATAACATTTTTCATAGCAATGTCACAAGGTACATTGATGAAATTCAGTTTAGATCTCTGAAGACAAAGATAATGAGGAGACTGAAGAGACATAGTTTTACTCACAGTGCTCCATCATACCTGTCTTGGTTTAAATGAATAGGGCTCTCAGAAGATCACATATTTGCATGCTTAGTCCCCAGTTGAGAAGATGTTTGAACAGGATTGATTACGAGGCGTGGACTCTTGGATTAAGTGTGTTGCTGGAAATAAAAGGCCACAACGGATGCAGTCTCTCTTTCTCTCTGCTGCCTGTAGATTAGGGTGAAAAGCTCTCAGCTCCTGCTGCAGCACCATGCCTTATCTGTTATCTGCCCAGATGATAATGGACTAACCCTCTGGAGCTGTAGGCAATCCCTCAATTGAATGTTTTCTTTTGTAGGAGTTTCTGTGTTCATGTTGTCTTTTTACAGCAACAGAATGGTGACTAAGACAATAATTTTTCTCCCCGCTGCAATGTGATTCAAATCCCCATAGTCATTCAGATATTAAAGATGTTACTGACATTAAAAATAGCAAGAAAAATAAAATAAAAAAGGACTGAGACTGTATCATGCATGTGGCATCAGTTGATAAGTTTGATTGCTTCTGCTGCAGTCATGAAATTGTAGGTCCCAGGCTTGACCTCTGCTGCCCCAGACTTGACATTGTCAACAGGACAAACAAATATTATATCAGCCAAACTGAAACTGCCATTGTTGTGGGTCTTTAAGCAAGATTTTTTTTTAATGATTAGAACATAGAATCATATAGATACATATTATATATATAACATACATATGTGAATGAAGAGAACATAGACTAAATCTCTCAAAAGTAGTACCAACTAACTCAGATGAATCAGATACTTAACAATCACCAAGGACACTTATAAAATGGCCAGGTTCACAATGTTAATTGTATTAGAAACAAGAAAGAAAAATCAAAACCCTTGTGAACACATGGGTGAACATAAATGAATAAAGGACATAAAAAGAGGTGATCTTTGAATTTTAGAGTTAAAAACTTCAAAAAAATTAAAATACATAGCAATATAAACAAGTAGACAATCATTTATATAGTTAAGTTAAGTTCTTAGATAGGTTTCTATCACTGTGATGACGAAACACTGACAAAAGTCAACTTGCAAAGGAAAGGATTCATTGGGCTTCCATATTCTGCATTACAAGGACCATGACTGATTACCTACTTCTCTAGCACTGTTTTATTTTTTTGCAATGAGTAATGATTATGTGAGTATTAGCATTGCAATTACTCATTCAAGCAGATGCTTTGTTGAGTTTATGTCATATATCACAGAGAAAGATGATAAAAATGAATCCATAGTGAGGATGCTGAAAGTTAATTATTGTGACAAGAGTAACAGATATAGCCAGGAATTTGAATAAAAACACTGCTTATTTTATATATTAGACAATGATACTCCTGCTTTGCCATAATTCCAAATTCAATTTAGTCTGAAATGTATAATTAACGTCATGAGAAATGCTTACTCACAGATGTTTTGATATAGGTTGTTTTCCAAAAAGACAGCAGCAGTGTGAAGAATTTATACTATCCTCATACAAGAAATGTAGACGAGGAAGCTGCAACACTCTTATCACATAAAAAGCAGTCTAGAGGTTAACTTAATACTCACTAACTAGCTTCAAAACTACTGCTGATATAATAAAACAACTTGCATTTAGTTGATGAATTCTGAGCCAACAATCTAGAAACAAGAAGAAAACAACATCTACATGAGGGAGACCTGCATGCTATGTAATTGCTTGCCCAATATTCCTCTTTTCACTTATTTTTTCTTCTGTAATTATGCACTTCTGGGGCTGGCCATTTAATTAAAGGGAAACACAGGTAGATTTCTACAGAGATCTATGTTCATCTTGCCACATTGGCAAAGAGGATTCTGAAATCTCTCTAGAGGTATCTAAGAAGGTGGATGGCGGGTATGTCTTATAGTACCCCCATGATTGACCTTTGTAATGTGAACGTGAAGATCCCGTCTATTTTAGGTACTTTTTTAAAGAAGCTATGAATATTGCAAGAAGATATGCAGACTCAGCCAATATGATTCCTTCCTGTTCAAATCAAACATAATTTGATTGAAGAGCTAATATGTCTTTCTCAAACTGTTTTGAGTGTTCCCAGTTTGAGAATTATGAATTAATTAGCTTGCTAGGTTCTGGTGATCACGCAAAGGTACCTGGCATTCCTGGACCAAAGCAGAGATAATGCACCAATAAAGGAACAGACAGAGGTGAGAGAATACCATTTCTGAAAGAGTCCATTTATAATTATGATTGGTATTCAGTCTCCTAATTGACCTTCAGTAATAACGTATTTTGACCTGAAATAAAGAGCTTGCATTTACATTCTGGCATTTTACTCATTATGAAAGGGCTTAAGCTAACTACAGAGCCCTGGTAACAGTCCAGATGGGAAGAGGTAAATCATCTATCATTCATATTCTATAAATAACTTTGTTAATGAGAGATGGAATATGAGCCAAATTAAATGTGCCTTCTGGCCAAAATAGCAGTTAGCTATTCCAGGCAGTTCCTGGAATGAAGGTAAGGGAGTGTTCCCTTTCAAAGGCAGCCACTTTCTGCTTTACAGGGGCGACAGATGTCTGGCTGAGCCGAAGTTCACGCTGCGTGAGAACAAACTCAGAGTGTTTATCCCGTGCTGTCTTCATAGTAAATTGGGATAACATGAGCCTCAGGTAAACTTTAGACAAGGCAAGGATTTGTGGGTAAACTTCATCTTTGAAGAAGAGAAAATGTTGTGTGTGTGTACTCAGACAAGCGGAATCAAGTGGGCATGCTTAATGTGCACGTGTTCAAGAAAAGACAATGCACACCCAAGAATAAGGTCTCCCTGTGCGAGACAGCCAGAAACAGTGGTGCTCTCTCCCATTCACATGTGTCTAAACTACCTTTTCTGCTTTGAGTTGCGTGTGGTAATTTTTGCCTAAACTCATTTTCAGTGTAATAGAAGCAGTGATTTGGCAGATGAGTGGTTCCTTCATCATAGTTATAATTGAAGTAACACTGAAATAAACAACAAAAGAAAGGAAAGTAAGCGAGGGAAAGGAGGGAAGGAGGCCTTTAGGGAGAAGATGCTGCTTAGACTTGTAAGGAGTTATTTCACATAATAACTTTTCTGCTATTCTATGTTACAGTTTCTTCTTTCTCTATAAACTTCTTTCCTACTCTCCTTCTTGTGGGGGCACTTCAAGGTTGTGACCAACCTGCTCTGTTGTACACGGAAGAAAGCTGTTTCCACAAAAGCAGATGAATTCTTTCTTAGTAACTGAGCAGCACATTTCTACTTGTCTGTAAGAGCTGAGTGTACTTTTCATGTTTAGTATTTTAAAAATTATAAATAAACAACCTTAAAAAATGAATGCTAGTTTATTTTCTTGTAGGTGGATACGGTACTCAGATCTGTTCATTATACAAATGCATAGTTCTGAAAAGCTATTTTCCTAAAACCCAAGATTATACTAATGTCTTCTTTCCATTGAACTCTAAAATATCTTGTTAAAATACAATACTCTGAGATCATATGAAAGATAAGCCCAATTGCAGGTTTGATCAGTTGTTTTATTCATAAATATTTATGTGATTTTGCTGGATTCACTATTTCCAATCAACTTCATACAAAAATATATTGTGATTTAGACTCTATCTGAAATATTTAAAATGTTTTGTCCATTATCTTTTATAGAGCCTGTTATGGTTCAACAGTTTGCCTGAGAAAAGTTGCCACTATAGATGACAATATTGCATAAATACAGATGGTTTTCAGTCTGAAAATTGCCTTATCTCCCTACTGTAAAACAGAGACTTATGATCTAGCAGTGTGGTAGAAGTCCTATTTTCTTAAAGTATGTGCATAAGTAATTTACTAGTGTTCTGTATCGCTGAGCTTCTGGTTACTGGACATCAAGGCATTGCCAGGGCTTGGTTCTCTCCTATGGAGTGGGCCTCAAGTTAGACCAGTCCTTGATTGGCCACATCCACAAGCATGGATCCACAACTGCCCCAATGCATTTAACAGGCAGGACAGGCTGTAGGATAGGTTTTGGGCAAGGATGGTGTTCCTACCACCAGGGGCCTAGCCTGGTAATGGAAGATGACTAGTTCAGGTTCCATATCCTACATTATGAAAATACCTCAGAAGGGTTGTCCTCAGAAGTTCTAGGAAGTTTCTGCTGCACTGGTTTGTCCCCTAAATGCCCACCTATTCCAGTCTTGTCTCACTCTGCCCTTCCCTCCCCCACCAGATCCTTCTATATCCTTCCAAATATAGCTGGGTCTTGAGATAGAGCAATTTCCAGTTTTCTGAGTAGCTACCATATCGATTTCCATAGTGGCTGTATGAGTTCGCACTCCCACCAGCAAAGAGGAGTGTTTTCATGATCTATATCCTCAATGGCCTGAGCTGTCACCTATGTTGTTGATCTTAGTCACTCTGACAGGTATAAGATGCAGTCGCAAATTAGTTTTGGTCTTTCTATCTCCCCTTCTTCCCTAAGATTCCCTACACTCTGCCCAAAGTTTGGCTATGCGTCTCAGCTTCTGCTTCGATACCTTGATCAGTAGACTCTTTGGTAGCCCTTTGTGGTAGGTTCTTGTCCTGTTCCCTGTCTTCTCCTGCTTCCAATGTCTATTGCTTTTGTCCTTCTGAATGAAGATGGGGCATCTTTCCCAAGATCTTCCTTCTTGTTTAGCTTCTCTAGGAGTACAGATTTTAGCTTGTTTATCCTGTATTATGTGGCTAATATCCACTTCTAAGTGAGCATAGACCATGTGTGTCTTTCTGTTTCCGGGATACCTCTCTCAAGATGGTATTTTCCAGTTCCCATCATTTGCCTGCAAATTTCATGATTTCCTTGTTTTTAATAACTGAATAATATTCCAGGAGATAGAAAGACCTGGAAGGGACAGGAGCTCCAAAAGGAAACCAACAGAGCCAAAATCTGAGCCCTGGGGGCCCTGAATGGAATGTTACCCCAAGCAAGGACGATGAATGGAAAAAACCTAAAACCCCATACTAAACATACTAAAATCTGTACACCTAAAGAAGTTAAGCAAGAAGGAGGACCCTGGGTAAAATGATCTATATTCGTTCAGAAAGATGAATGCGATGGACATTGGAAGAAGGAGAAAACAGAGAACAAGACAGGAGCCTACCACAGAGAGCCTCCAAATGGAGGCTCAGTCTCCAAATGAGGTCTTTAATTAGAGGAACTGTCTCTGGCATGAACTCAGTGGCAGGCTCTCTGATCACCTCCCCGAGTGGTGAAGGGTTGCAGCCTGCCCAAGCCATAGAGGAAGACAATGTAACTAATCCTGATGAGACCTGATAGGCTAGGGTCAAATAAAAGGGGAGAAGGACCTTCCCTATCAGTGAACTAGGGGAGGGGCATAGAGGGAGAAGATGGAGGGAGGGTGGAATTGGGAGGAGATGAGGGAAGGAGCCACATCCAGTATACAAATTGAATAAATTGTAATAAATGGTGAAAACACTAGTCTATTTAAAAAATTCAAATTAGTTTTGGTTTGCATTTCCCTCATGGCTAAGAATGTTTAGAAATTATTTTAAATTGATTGTTTGGTTTGTTGAGGTGTAGTTCCTCTAGTGGTGTCTGTATATTTTGGTTATTAGCCCTGTTTCAGATGTGAAGTACTGGTAAAAATTTTTTTTTGCTTTTATTTTTTATATTAGCTACAGTTTATTCACTTTGTATCCCAGCTGAAGCCCCCTCCATCATCTCCTCCTAATCCCATCCTTTGTCCCTCATCTCCTCCCATACCCCTCTCCAAGTCCACTGATGTCCTCCACTCCTTCCATCTGACCTTAGCCTATCAGTTCTCATAAGGATGGGTTGCCTCGTCTTCCTCTGTAGCCTGATAAGGCTGCTCCCCCTCAGGGGGAGGTGATTAAAGAGGCAACCACTGAGTCCATGTCAGAGACAGTCCCTGTTCCCCTTACTAAGGAACCCACTTGAATACTGAGATGCCATGGGCTATATGTGTGCAGGGGTTCTAGGTTATCTCCATTCATGGTCCTTGATTGGAGTATCAGTCTCAGAAAAAAATACCTGTGCCCAGATTTGTTGGTTCTTTTGTTCTCCTTGTGGAGTTCCTGTCCCCTCCAGGTCTTTCTATCTCCCCTTTTCTCATTCCCTGCACTCTGCCCAAACTTTGGCTATGAGTCTCAGCATTTGTTTTGACACCTTGTTCAGAG
Organism: Rhombomys opimus; assembly: GCA_010120015.1. NCBI lineage: Eukaryota > Metazoa > Chordata > Mammalia > Rodentia > Muridae > Rhombomys > Rhombomys opimus. Next base: position 850,038 of record REGO01000368.1, read on the forward strand.
GCTCTCTGTGGTAGGCTCCTGTCTTGTTCTCTTGTTTTCTTCATCTTCCAATGTCCATCACATTTGTCTTTCTGAATGAATATAGATCATTTTACCCAGGGTCCTCCTTGCTTAACTTCTTTAGGTGTACAGATTTTAGTGTGTTTATCCTATTTTATAAGTGAAGGTTAAGTATCCACTTATAAGTGAATATATACCGTGTGTGTCTTTGTGCTTCTGGGATACCTCACTCAAGATGGTCTTTTCTAATTCTCACCATTTGCCTGCAACTTTCATGATTTCCTTGTTTTTAATTGCTGAGTAGTATTCCATTGTGTAAATGTACCACATTTTCTGTATCCATTCCTCCATTGAGGTACATCTGGGTTGTTTACAGATTCTGGCTATTACGAATAAAGCTGCTATGACCATGGTTAAGCAAATGTCCTTGTTGTGTATTTGAGCATATTTTGGATATATACCTATATACCTAGGAGTGGTATAGGTGGATCTTGAGGAAGATTCCTAATTGTCTGAGAAAGCACCAGATTGATTTCCAAAGTGGTTGTACAAGTTTACATTCCCACAAGCAATGGAGAAGGGTTCCACTTTCTTCATATCCTCTCTAGCATGCATCATCCCTTGACTTTCTGATCTTTGCCATTCTGATGGGTGTAAGGTGAAACCTTAGTGTTGATTTTTTAAAAAGCTGTGTTCTTCACAGTGTTAGAAATGTATTAACATAATTAATTTAGGAATATTACAGATGCACAGTGATGACTACCAAACAGTAGTTACATACTAATACTACACATATTATCTCAGTTAATCATCCCTGGCTTTGATATTAAGTCATTATAAAGTAATTATAAAATGTTTTTTACATTGAACATGTTTCTACATTCAGTTATCAGCTTGTAAATATATTGATATTATGTTCTCTACTACTCAGTGGTGTTTAGTATCTCTCAGGAGTGGATGGGTATTGCTTCTAAGCCAAACTGAGCCTCCTGCCTCTTTGGGAAACATTTTGTTGGAACAAGGACATAGCCGTTGTCTACAAATAGTGGCCAACTTGGAAGTCAGGGTAGTAATGACTCCAATTCTTAAAAATTGGTATTATAAAGATGTAAATGAAAATTTAGGATGACTCTCCCCATCATGGTTTTTTTTTTTTTTTTCACAAATAACCAGTAAGAAACATAATACTTTAACAAAGTAGAAAGGGGTTGAATATCACTCAGAAATACTATTTGAGAAGTGTGTCTTCTGCAAGTATTTTCTGTGTTATTCATAGAAGATGAATAATCTGTGTTCCTAGTGAAATGTCTTTGGTAGAATGATTAAAAGATAGGGAAGTAGTGGAGTTCTCCACAGGAATCTAGAGCAACCCTAAGTACTACAAGGCCAAATGAGGGGAGAGAGTATTAGTTTAGCTAAAGACATGATGCTGGTTGTTTACTCAGGTTGCTTTGGAGATCTAGCCCTGTTTGCTCTCAAAGTCAGGGTGACCCAAACATTAAACAGCTGAATATTACTAGGATCCACAGGAAAAATATAGGCTGGGTAATTAATGAGCTGTCCGGGTTATTTTTAGCTGAGAAGAGATTGAAGCAACCAAGAATAATAAATCTAAGGCATGGATGCATCTGAGTTTGATTTACTCTCAAGGTCTCAATGAAGGTTAGGAGAAAAGAGATGGAGGTGCCGGAACCATTCTCACACCACTGAGGCAACAACTTTTCATCTGGTTTTACTTATGTATTGTTTTGAGGCCACAGGAAAGTATTCTTCACACAAGAATACAGAAATATCAAGGTCAAAGACAGAAAAGAGCAAGGTGCATTTTCTTGGTTTGAATTTTCTTATTCTTTGGGGTTTGCTCCACACGGCACTGAAACTATACAAACCTTCTACTAAATGATATTATAATCATATCCAAGAGTGAGTGAGAGTAGCACATTGAACCTAGGGCTTGGAATGTGATAGTGCTCTACAAAGTTACTGAAGTAATATTAGTTTATTTTCACTGGGCAGTTACACAAAAACAAAAATGTAGAATATATATTTTGCTTTCATATCCTTATTGACCAATATGCTAACTCATTGTACATTTTAGTATTTTCCGTATGTGGGGCAAAGAGAGTTTATTCTTATCTCTCTCCACAGAGGATGCAACCTAAATTCTGCAACTAATATAAACAAATTTGCTGAATGAGTTAGGACCAAGTTTACTGCTTCCAAAAAAACTCATTAACAAAGATACACACAGAAATAGACATATACAAATATGAAATGACATATTAAACAAATTTATCCCTTTCAAGAGCAGAAGTTCCCAAATTATATCTGGCAAAAGATATTTAGACAAAAAAATGTGAGAAAAGCCAAAGTAAGTTACTTTACTGCAGTAACAATATCAACAAATCAAGGGATCAATTGTACACTGTAGCTGTCGTAAGGCTACATGAATCAAATGTTGAAACATACACTTTCTTACACATTATCAGATCTTAGGTGAGAGAAAAACTTTAATACAATCATAATGGGGATTTCTGCATCCTATTTTCATCAATGGACAGGATATTCACACAGAAATTAAACAAAGAAACAAAAAAGATGCTAGATATCACATGCACTCAGGAATTCACTGAAATTACATCCACTAGCTCCAAACTGCACATTCTTTTTATCAGCCTATACAGCTTTCCCCATGAAAGACCATGCATCACATTACAAAACAAACTGTAATAAACCACAAACATTTAAGCCACATCCTGCATGTTTTCTGACCAGAGTGAACAAAACCAGAAACCAGCAACCAAGAATCTGTAGAAATGATTAAGAGATCTAGAAACTGAAGAATATCCCTTTAATCAAACAATGCGTTATTAGAAGATTAAAACAGGGAAAACTTAAGATTCTTGAAAGACACTGTATTAGATATCCAACATGTCAAAATTCACAGGATACAATTTTCAAAGCACAATGTTCAATGGTCATGAAACTCCTCAGTAAAACATTATGCACTTGACCTCACATAACAGGCTCAGTCTTGGAAAGACTTTGAGGACCACAGAAAATCAATATATAAAAATTTCTTGATATTTTACATATAAAGAAAGAAGTGGATACATTAATGAGACTCATGTTTAGATTTGCATCTGATATTCCATTCCTAAAATAACCCATTATGTAAACACAGATCTTCTGAAATTTAACAAGCTCTGAAATCTTCATCACTTTTTGCTCCAAGTATTTTAGAAAGGTAGACTCCATTTGTACTAAAAGCCAAAGCCAAATCCATAGCTACTGAATTCTACCTTAAAAGTAGACACTATGCATGTAGAATAAAGACTTAAAAATGTTTATATATTATTAAACAATAGTAATAATAATTTGTGGAGGATGCTAGTTATTTAAATAGTGAATTTTTTAGGGAAAATTAATGGTATAACTACATCAACTAAAATTAACCCACAAAATGAAAAACTTCAGAAAATAATGTTTATCAGTAGCTCAGTAATTCACAGACTGAAGATAGACTAAAAACACTAATTCCCATGCAGGAATTTTACAAATTTTACAAATATTAAGGTAAACTTGGGAGCTGTATTATTTTCACTCAGTTTGGAAAGGATTTAGAAGGAACACGGAAGAGGTAAGCTGATAGAGCCTTTCCAGGTCTTTGATGTGAGTGATGAATCCTTCATGATGGAGTGGGTCCCAGATTAAACAGTGTCGAGTGTCTCTACAGATTGATGCTGTACAGAGACAAACAGGCCACTGAACTGTGATTCTAGGTCGTTATTGTCTGGTGTAAGGCAGAATCTTGAAGACAAGCTAGGAGAAATAATGAGAACTTTTCTTTATAATAATTGACTTAAGTTAATAACAACAGACAAAACAAAAATAAAGCCCAGAAATTGTTCCTGAAATAATGAAAATACTGACATTAAAATATGTTTCGAAAACAATTGTTTTGATGTTTTTCCTGTGAGGAGATAATTAATTTTAGATAAATGATTCCATTTTCACCACTAATATGTTATTGTACCCCAATGTTTTCTTAGCTAAACCCAATGGGCTGATTCCCTTTTGCCTGGGGTCAATACAACCATTTCCTTCAAACATTTTCTAACACCTTAAACAAATCTCATTTTGCCCCATCCAACATTTTGGTTTGGATTTTACTATGATCTTATTTCTCCTGACCGACTTCCTGCTTATATTTGCTCCCAGCCTAATTTGAATCCATGCAGAAAATAAATCAGTTATATAACACCTATACTTTACCATCAGAAAGATACTTAAATTTTTATCTAACTTTCTCAAAGAGAGTTTTGAAGAAACTGAAGGTAAAAGAACTGTTTTTATGGAAATAAAAATGGCCTCTGTTAATGATATGGGAAGCAGCTCACAATTACCTGCAACTCCAGATCCAGGGGCATTGGACACCTCTGGCCTCTGTTAGCACTGACACTAACATGAGCACCTACACACACACACACACACACACACACACACACACACACAATGTGAGGCACACATAGTGTGAGACACACGAATACATACATACATAGCCAGACACCCCCACACAGAGACATACATTTAAAATCATTAAAAAATATTTTCTTGGTGTGGTGGTTCACACCTTAATTTTAATCCTAGCACTAGGAAGGAGAGGCCCGTGGATTCTTGTGGAGCATCAGTTTGGTCTACATAGTGAATTCCAGGCTAGCAGGATGTATGTGCACAGTGAGATCCCATAAAAAAAAAAAAAAAAAAAGAACTTCATGCCCGGGCATCCAGTGTTAAACAATCCCCATATCTGATGAAGTTATTTATATCTACAAAATATTTCAACAAATACCTTCTTAATCAAACAGCTATAACGTCCTGGAATTTCAGTGGATATAGCATTTCAAAACTAAAGAATCAAAGATCTGGTAATGCAAAGATAAACACAGAAAAGAAATGAAATAGTATCATATAATTGCCTTCAAAATATTAGTTATTTCCCATTATATGTCTAAAATGCATCCTGAGCATGTGGCAATCAGCTCAACTTCTAATCTTAATTATAAAAGTATTCACAAAGCATACATTGTACTTTCAACCCAGGGAGGCTGCGTCAGGGACACTGCAAGGTTGAGGCCCCTACAGGATATGTAGGAAGACCATGCTTTAAAAGAGAAAAGAAATGAAAGCTTTAAGAAAGGGATTCAATCCACTCCATACCTTTTCTGTAATTTTAACAAGTTCTTCAGCATTTGGCAGTAATAATGACCTTTTAATATTCTACAACACTAATAACCCCACTGGATTTCGCTTTTGTTTTTGTTTTCTTTTTGTTTATTGTATTTTTGTTTGTTTTTGGAGAAAAGAAAGGTCTCAGTCTGCTGGAGCCACAAATGCCCACTAGCATGCAGCACGTACGGAGAAGCCGCTAAACCAAACTACAGTTTCATTCCTAAAATATAATTTTCTCATATCAGTATGCTTCTGTAGAACACAGCAAAATAGTCTACAAAGAGCGTACAATCGTTATGTATTGTATTGCTGAGCAATGAAGTTCATTTATGATGGGACAAAGAGAAGGCACTTCCCCTGCAGAGGCCACACACAGCTCACTACAGAGTGCAAGCTCTAGGGCAGTTAGTCTGATGGGGAAAGGATAGGAGCTCCACAAAGACCAAATATATCTGGGCACAGGGTCTTTTCTGAAACTGACATTCAACCAAGGACCATGTATGGATATAACCTAGAACCTCCGCTCAGATGTAGCCTGTGGTAGCTCAGTAACCAATTGGTTTCCCAAAGTGAGGGGAACAAGGACTATTTCTAACAGGAACTCAATGAAGATACCTGATAAAACAGGATCAGATGAATGGGGGGAGGTCCCCCCCTATCAGTGGACTTGGAAAGGGGCACAGTGGTGATGAGTGAGGGAGGGAGGGACTGGGAGGGAATGAGGGTTCGGGGCACGGCTGGGATACAGAATTAATAAAATGTAACTGATAAAAATAAAAAAATAAAAAAAATAAAAAAAAATAAAATAAAATAAAAACAGCAGGCGTTGGGTTGACGCAAGCCCGCTCTGCAATGACACTGACCCAAAATTTCCCAATAAAAAGAATAAGAAGAGAATAATTTTCAATAGGCAGTTTATAAAGTTGTATGTTTCAATGAAGAACACTGAATTTTATCCTTCATTCCTTTCCCACACAATGGTGAGCTATAGGTAGCTAAAATAACTATATAATACAGAAAAAGTCAAAATCAAAGGAAATTTAATGAGAAAGTATATTAAGAAATGTATTTCAGATACTGAGATAAAAAACCTCTTATCAACATTTTAAGATAATAGGAATATAGGCCTAATGTAATGTTAAAATATTTATGTCTAACATTTAAATATTAATCATTAATATTTAACAATGTGTAAAAATTTTTAAAGAAGATTTTGAAAGAGATTTAGAAGTAATGAAGAAGCAGGACAAGCATTTACACTCCAAGTGAAAAATAGTCTCATTTAAGTTTCTCTTCATTCATTCATTTTTTTTCTTATAAAGGAAGAAATGGGGGAGGGGGTTAAAGAGATAGCTCATTGTTTAAGAACATTGCTTTTGCTTTTCTTTCAGATTGGCTATGTTCAGTTTTACATTTACATAGAATAAATCACAACTACATATAACTCCAGCTCCAGAGTATCTGATGCCCAGTTCTGGCCTTTAAGGGCATGAACATACAACACACACACACACACACACACACACACACACACACACACACACACCACTCTTAAAAAATATAAGTTAAAAATTATTTTTCAAAAACTTTAAATCTAGAAATATCACAGAGAGAAAATACCAGTGGTATACAATTCATTCGTATGTGATCTCACATTCCAACCATATAAATTACAATAATTCGAAGAACCAGGCCAACAGGATATGCAACTGAAATATGATAGAACTTTATATAAAGTTCAGTGTAGAGGCTTATATTACTTTTCCTTTTAAAATAACAGGGCTGGGTGCATACCCCATGGGATGACAGACAGAAACACAGAATGTCTTCAAGGGATGTCTGTCTGCAGAGCTAACTCTGCTTTACCTTGAATGGTTCTAAGAATGGTCATACCTTTCTTGAAGTATAAGGATTTGTAGCAGCTGTGTGAAGGCTGTAGCTCATTGAAGAACATTTAATATCATATGAGATCCTTGGAACTAAATATTAAGAAAATCCAAATCCATTTCAACACAGTTCTACCAATCCTCTGGATTGTGTTAAACAATGAGTCACAAAGTTTCATGGAGATAATTATTCATATGTTTCCAGTTCATTTAACATTAAAAGCAAAACTAGTTTTCTCAAACATTTCAATGAAAAAAGTGAAATTAATCTGAAAAAGAAAAGATGACCCCGATTCAAGTCTGTAATATGAAAATCATGTGAAAATAATCATTTTCTTTTAAGCTATTGAGTGTAGGACCTTCAAAAAAAGGATCATGAAGTACGACGTTTCAAAGTTCCCATTGTGGTGTTTACATCCAAAGGAAGGGCATATTCTTTTCAAACTGAATGCTCAGCCCATCCCTTACAGGTAGCCAATAATTCTGCAACAAATAGTCTTACTGCCTCTGCACAGTAATTTAGTCAAGTGTGGAGCATTGCTGAATCTCTCTGAAAAATGTTGTAAATCCACTGTCCATCCAAATAAAATGGAACTGTCTTTCCTCATCTCTTATAAGGTGTCTTTAGCTTTTTTTGTAAAATTTATTATTTTTTCTTTACATATATTTGTTTTTTGTTTGTTTTTTTCATGAAACTGTGGTGGTTATTTTTTTTATTTATCCTCATATTTGAAATCATATCATATTTGAAATCATATCATATTTGAAATCAATTATTATATTTTTGTATCCTGGGTAGGTATTTTGTCGGTAAGAACATAAAATCAAAAGATGTAAGTGCTATTCCTTAACAATTTGGTAAGTGAGTGTTTGTCTCCTGTGCTGGCAGTTGCCCTGTCTGCTTCATCATTCCTGTGGGCTCCACCCCTGCCTTCATTCCACTGATGGGTTTAGGGTTTGCCACTCATCAGCATCTTCCTTTAGAGCATCCACTTTCTCTTGGTCACTCTTCATAGTAGCCATGATGTCCCTGATCCTGATCACTTATCTCTAGTTAGCCGAACCTTATTTATTTTTTATTTTAATTTTAATTTTTATATTAATTACTGTTTATTCACTCTGTATCCCAGCTGTAACCCCCTCCATCATCCCCTCCCAATCTCACCCTCCCTTTCTCATCTCCTCCTGTGTCCCTCTCCCTCTCCAAGTCCACTGATAGGGGAGGTCCTCCTCCCCTTCCATCTGACCCTAGTTTATCAGGTCTCATCAGGATTGGCTGCATTGTCTTCTTCTGTGGCCTGATAAGGCTACCCCCACCACAGGGGAAGTTGATCAAAGAGCCAGCCACTGAGTTCACTTCAGAGACAGTTCCTGTTTCCCTTACTAGGGTACCCACTTGGATACCGAGCGGCCATGGGCTACATCTGTGCAGGGGTTCTAGGTTATCTCCATAAGTGGTCCTTGGTTGGAATATCAGTTTCAGAAAAGACCCCTGGGCCTAGATTTATTGGTTCTGTTGGTCTTCTTGTCCTCTCCATGTCTTTCTATCTCCCCTTTCTTTCATAAGATTCTCTGGACTCTGCCCAATTGGCTATGAGTCTCAGCATCTACTTTGATACACTGCTGGGTAGAGTCTTTCAGAGGCCCTCTGTGATAGGTTCCTTTCCTGTTACCTGTTTTCTCCCTCTTCAGATGTCTGTCCCATTTGCCTTTCTGAGTGAGGATTGATCATCTTATCCCGGGTCCTCCTTCTTGCTTAGCTTCTTTAGGTGTACAGATTTTAGTTTGTTTATCCTATATTATATGTCTAATATGCACTTATAAGTGAGTATATACCATGTGTGTCTTTCTGCGTCTGGTATACATCACTCAGGATGATCTTTCCTAGATCCCACCATTTGCCTGAAAGTTTCATGATTTCTTTGGTTTTAATTGCTGAGTAGTGTTCCTTTGGGTAAATACAGCACAATTTCTGTATCCATTCCTCATGTGAGGGGCATCTGGGTTGTTTCCAGATTCTGGCTATTATGAATGAAGCTGCTAGGAACATGGTTGAGCAAATGTCCTTGTTGTGTACTTGAGCCGATTTTTTTTAAACAGTTTGTTCCATTTGTGTTTCCTCCACCCAGAATTGTTGGCCCTCTGAAATAGCAGCTTCCACAGCTGTCGTGCTCTCTCTACTTGTTAACCAGGCACTTACACCCATACTAAGGTCTGAGCTCTTCTAAAGTCCCACCTGCTGGCTGTGATGGCTTTGCCTTTTATTTATCTTCCCCTTTGTATTCAGTTTTTCTACTCAGGTTTGGACTATTTGCCCCAGCCATAGTACAAATCTTTCTTGTTTGAGGATACTTTTAAACTCACATTTTTCTTATCAATAGACCACCTACAAATATACCAATATTAGATTGATCAGGTCACCTGATTTCTTTGTATCATATTTGTTAGTGATGCTGTAATTTCGGGGTATCTGAGGCCCCAAGAACCAGAGCATGTCTATTGCCCTAGGCAACTCTCTGTAGAGGGAATGCTGCATAGGTGTGAGTAAAACAGTGATAGCATTTGGCTTTGAGCTCCTGAATTTTATATGTTTATCTAGACATCATTTCTCTACTTGAGCCCACATGTAATGAAACTTCATGTTTCTACCTCTGGACTTCTTTATTGTGTTCGGTTAACTTGGCCCTTCATACATCCCAGAGAGATGATTACATTCAACATAGCCTGTCACATCTGTTGGGAATTTCTGTTGAATTTGTGTCAGAGAAAGTGAGTTGTTAAAAACACAACACATTCTTCTGCTTTTATTTGTTTCCCTGCTATAAAAACAATTTTTTTTAATTTTTAAAACTTGAAACACTTAATGTATGTGGAACATTGTGATTCTAAGGTTTATTTGACCCTTCAGTTTATATAATATACTCATTTACTTTCTTTTTATGTTATGTGCATAAACGCCTTTTCTATATGCATGTAAGTATACCACCTATTTGCCTGGTGCCCATGGAGTACAGAAGATGATGTCGGAAACCCTAGAAATACAGTAAGAGATGTATGAACACTTAAGTCTGTGATATAAACTGATTGGCCTGCTCTTTGATCACCTCTCCCTGAAGGGGGAGCAGTCTTACCAGGCCACAGAGGAAGACAATGCATCCAGTCTTGATGAGGCCTGATAGACTAGGGTCAGATGGAAGGGGAAAAGGACCTCCCTTATCAGAGGACTGGGGCAGGGGCATGGGTGGAGAAGAGGGAGGGAGGGTAGGATAGGGAGGGGAAGAGGGAGGGAGCTGCAGGTGAGACACAAAGTGAATAAACTCTAATTAATAAAAATAAAATTAAAAAAAGAATGATGCCAAGGTTTTCTGTATGAACTACAAGTGCCCTTAACCACTGAGCCATTGTTCCAGCCCTTCTTTCTTGTCTTTGAGTATTCAATTTTGTGGAAACCTCAAAAAAAATTTATAGTGACAGGAGTAAAGATGATTTCAGAGAATTGCTTTTTCATGAGAATTTAAACTTCTCTTGTAATATGTGATAGATTCATCCCATCTCCAATTAACATAGAATGGTCCAGAAGAGTTCTCCAAGGCCCTAGGCCTATTCTAGGTAAAACTGCCCTTTCAAACAACCTTTCAAACAACGGTTCTCAACCTTCTAAATGCTGCCACCCTTTAATATAGTTCCTCATGTTATAGTGACCCCAAAAGGTAAAATTATTTCGGTTGCTGCTTCATAACTGTAATTTTGCTACTATCATGGATTGTAATGTAAATATCTGATATTCTGGATATCTGATATGCTATCCTTGTGAAAGGGTCATTAGACCCCAAAAGGGGTTGTGACCCACAGCTTGAGAATGACTGCTTTAGGTGGTAATGTGAGCTCCTAGTGGAGACAAAATGAATTAGAACACACTGAAAATAAACAAATAAAACCACGTAAGCAATTTGCCTGTTTACACAGCTTGCCACAGAGAACCTGCTATCCTATCATGTTTTGTGTGTCATGTGTGCAAGTTTTCTTTGGTAATACTTTGACTTTATTTCTTTCTCTTACTTTATAGTGGGAACATGGTTAATTCTTAGGAAAGTTTTTATAGCTTAAGTCTTTTTTTTTCCTCTTCAGACAAATTTGAGGAACCATTGAAATCAGTCTTTGGCAGTGGGATATAGAACAGACATATAAATATAGACCCTCTGACTTAGCTCTCTATATCTTGTACCTTTTACTTAAGGTTAAGTGAAATACATATTTGAGAAAAAGGGTATGATTCACCCATTGATGAAGCAAACACCAAACATTTTCTCTCTAAATTGAAATGAGCCAAAAGTTCACTGAAAAGCAAACCTCAAACATTTAGTGGCTAAGATTTTAGAGGATTATGACTTGATTTATTGACAACTACCGCAAAGAAATGATGAATTAAATTAAAACAAGGAGCCAGATCTTTGAAGTTAAATCTTTTAAAGTGGCTCAATCATTTTTATAACAAGGACAAATGATTCTGTTTGTTCCTTTGGGTGAGGCAAGCAGGGAGGTGCTGGGAAGGGAGGGATGAGCAGGGAGCTGCACTCTGCTCCCTTGTGGTCTTTGTTCTTTGAAAACTTGGAATCTTCAAGGATTTACAATGTGCATTATCTATGCATGAGCCTCCAGGAGAGAATGAACATGTGCTGAAGGCTGAGACAGATGAAGATCTCTTTTCTATTCCAACAGAAAGATATATAGCACACACATAAGAGCACGAAAGCATCAGACAGTAAAATCCCAGACTGTGGCTTTCATAAAGGATTTTGAGAGTGTGATGCTGGAAGCAAATCAAAATGTATGATGATGTGCTGTAATGGTGGTTCTTTGACATTCTAATTATCTCTGGAGCAGTTTATCCAAGTTAAATGTACTTACTCAATCTGCTTTCTGGAACCAGAAACTGGGACATTCCAAGCAACTCATGCACAACTGCAGGAATTTTGGCAGAGCATGCATGCCTTTTCTTATGTCCATACAGTGTGGTGATATATTACGTAGCCACTTGGAATTGAAGCAGTTTGCATACGTGCTTTGTTGAATGAAAACCTCCATCGTCTCTGAAAATATTTATGTTGCGTTTATGTACTTGAACCTGAAATTCTTTGTACAGTTTCCCATAATAACATTTATATAAGTAGATATGAGGAGAATAATAGTGCTCAAAGCACACATAGGTTACCTGAAGCAATGCTGAAGAGAAGGGTGAAGAGAAGAAAAAGGAAGGAGAAGAAGAACAAGAGGAAGAAGAACAACAACAACAACAAAAAGACAAGAAAAGGAGGATGAGCAGAAGGAAGAGAAGAAGGCTTCTTTTTAAAGCCAAGAAATACTATATAGTGATTATGTTTAGCAACTACATATATAAAATTGTCGAAAGAGTGGATCGGAAACTTTTTCAATGAGATGGTAGGTAGCTGAGATGGCAAGTACGCTAATTAGTTTGATTTAGTCACCTCTGTATATATGCAAAAAACCACCACACTTTACATTCTACAAGCATATACATTTATAGACATACGTATCAATTAAAAACTCAGTAAGGCAAACAAATACATAAGAAACATAATAATGTCACACAGGTAAGCCTACAGAAAAAAAATGGAGCAACCTAGCTGGATCATAGTTGCACATAAGCCACTACAAACAAAGTGGAAGCCTGTGGACAACCTTAAAAGGATGTTCAAACTTGAGAAGTCAAGGTTTTACAGAGTGTTTTCAAAAGGACCCAGCCAAATTTCAGCTGACTTTGGAGGTCTGACCAAAAAATGATGCTCTTGAAGATATTCTCATGCTTGTTATACTCCTCCAATTCTGGTTTATCAAGAAGAAGAAATGATAACCCTTAAGGGACCTACAGATATTTGAGAACCACAGTTGGAAGCATTAATTATATTTTCTTGTGCTGTAAACCATAGTTTGTAACATATGGATGAATATGTATATATGTCATATCAATAAAATGCTTATGCCAATTCCTGAGGTTTCAATCAGCTTGTCTACGTTGTGTGATTTTTTTCCTGGGAAGACATAACCAAATATCTATGAACCTCAGGGAGGGTGTCAATTTCAGATCAAAGGAATGATTCCATCCAAATTGGCTTATTGGACCTGTGACTTTTTTGGCGTCACACACAGGAGTATGGGTTACTGAAAGGTCCACCACAATATGAGTGATAGCTCATGATGTCCACCATGTTTCTGAAGCTTTCTGCCTAACTTGTTGGTAGCTCTGGTGTTTTGAGAATGTCCTCTTTCTAGCAACTGTAACTGTTCATATAAATTTGAGGATTTTTGTGAATCTCATAAGTTTCTGCAATTTCATGAGTCTCCTGAGTTGCTTATTTTCTAAGCTTTGAAGGATTAATTTTCTGAATCTTCATGATACTTTTTCTTGAAAAGAGTGTTTCAATCAGAGGAAATTGCTCTATAATGCTGCATGTCTTTCTCTGGATCTTATATTCTTTCCACTATCTCTTCTGCAATTATACCTGATCAATGAAGAGAAAAAAAATACAGATAGCGGCTTATTTTCTTATGGCTAATTATTGGGCCACTAAGCCAAGAAACCAAGCAGTCTCTGAATCTGGGAAGTTATAAATCTCTACTGTCCATCTTGCACTGAAAAAAAAAAAATAAGGAATTTTCCTTCACAGCCAGTTGAGGTTGAGAATGAACCTGTGGGACAATGAACCTATGAGACATAATGATAAGTGTGAGGAAGGCAATTTGATACACACTTAACAAAATAAAGGTGGTCTCAGTACTAGGGCCTATGGATTTGCCAGGCATGTGTTCAGGCATGTGTTCAGTCATGTGTAAGATCCTTTCTATGAGTGGGTCTTAAATCCAATATGATAGCAGTTGGTGCCACTTTTACATCAATGGACATAACTTGTGTAACATTTTTGTTATTTAGCACACAGGGGGCATATGTGAACAAGACTGTGGCAATTCTCCTGCTGAAGCTCATGCTGTATCTTTCAGCACTGTGAAAGCCAGTCAGCTGGAAAAAAGCTTCAGTTTTGTTCTAAAACTTTGTCTTTCAGTCAAAATATGTAATGCATTTAGCAATAACTATATACCATCTAATTTTGCATTCAACCACCAGTAATAATGATAGAGTCAACAAGCAATAAAGGGTCCCCAACCCATCACTGGGACTTTCATCCAACAATGTTATGGCTTCTGGGAAGTCTCTTTCCTGCTCAGGTAGGGTGGCTTTATTTAAACTCCTTAACTGATGTCTTTGCTGCTTTTCCACATGCTTTCAAATCATTTAGACACTTAAGGATTAGCCTTATGCAATAAAACATTTTTTCTCAGAATGGGTGAATCTCTGAAGCCTACCACCACTTCCAACAGAAGTGCAGTTGCCCTTGTCTGATAAGAAGGCGCTAAGTAGGACATACTGGCAATAGATTCTGTATCCTAGAATGATGTCATCAGGTCTGTTCATTGTTATTACGAGAGTGAAGAGGGATACAGCTGCACAGATGGAGGAGACGGCCATATCCGGCCTTCCATAATCTACAGACATTTTCAGTGAGCTACTAGGCTACCTCATCTTGAGTGTTGTCAACCCTGTGAGGCTGCTGCATATCTTCCCAAACCCAGGGACTTCAGTGCATCTGGCTTATACCTCCTGGTCTTCACGTTTGTCTTCCATGTCTATAGCTGCAGCTGAGTTCCTGGTTCTAGCTCTGGGCCAGTGTGGAAACTTTTGACTTGCCATTGCCAGCACCCACTTGCTCAAAGGGCACAGGCTAGGCAAACAACCTCTGAGCACATTAGCATTTACAGAATATACTCTAGGAGGGAACTGTCCAGCCATAGGAAAGGCTTCATCATTTCTGTCGCTAAGGCCCCAAAGCATCCTAGAATATAACTAGAAATAACTTTGATATTTAGTTTAATTTTTGTCGAACATCTGGCTTCATGGAAATTTTGCCACCTTTTCTTTAAAGTAATATGGGTAGATCCCTTTCTTTTGTCCTTATCCTCTCTTAATTGCTTAAGTGGTTTATGAATCTGTTTATTATGTGTGTGACTCTAGATCATTTGCATCTATAAAAGCCTTTTGTGTGCCTCAAGAGGTTCACATATCACGACAAGGCCTAAAAGTAGCTAAAATGCTACACTAGCCTCAATTTTTCCGCTGAATCATCTTTTTATTTCCTTTTTTCTTGTCTAATTAATTAACTCAATGTATATCCTGTCATAGGTCACTCTCTTTTCTCCTCCCAGTCCCATGCTCCCTCCAGCATCCCCTCTCCCTTAGTCATCAGAATATGGAGCCCTACTACCCGGACACCCCAGCTCATCTCTTCACAGGATGACTGAGTTCATCCCCCTCCCCTGAGATGTCCCTCAACCTGAAAATGGATAAAGAAACTATGGTACAGTTACACAATGGAATGTTACTCAGCCATTAAAGACAAGGAAATCATGAAATTTGCAGGCAAATGGATGGAACTAGAAAAGATCATCCTGAGTTAGGTAACCCAGAAGCAGAAAGATACATATGGTATGTTCTCACTTATAAGCACATTTTATTCATGTAGTACAGGGTAGACAGACCCCAAGAAGATAATTCTGATGGGCATCTTAGGCTTGGTGCAGGCCTGCTATTTAGGGAAGTGGGGGTTATCTCTGACCTGGACTGTGTTGCCTGCTTTTAGATCACTTCCCCCTGATGAATCATCTTTTTAAAATTTATTTATAAATTACAGTTTATTCATTTTGTATCCCAGGTGTTGCCCCTCCCTCATTCTTTCCCAATCCTACCATCCCTCCATCTTCCCCTCCCAACACCCTCTCCAAGTCCACTGATAGGGGAGGTCCTCCTCCCCTTTCATCTAACCCTAGTCTATCAGAGCTCATCATGACTGGATGCATTGTCTTCCTCTGTGACCTGGTAGGCTGCTCCCCCCTCAGGGGAGGTGATCAAATAGTCAGCCACTCAGTTCATGTTAGAGAAAGTCCCTGTTCCCCTTATTAGGGACCCACTTGGAGACTGAGCTGCCATGGGCTACATCTGTGTAGGGGTTCTAGGTTATCTCCATGCATGGTCCTTGGTTGGAGTATCAGTCTCAGAAAAGACCCCTATATAAGATAATCAATCCTTACTCAAAAAGTCAAATGGGACAGACATAGGAAGAGGGAGAAAACAGGGAATAGGACAGTAGCCTACCACAGAGGGCCTCTGAAAGACTACCCAGCAGTGTATCAAAACAGATGCTGAGACTCATAGCCAAACTTTGGGCAGAGTTCAGGGAATCTTATGAAAGAAGGGGGAGATAAAAATACCTGGAGGAGACAGGAGCTCCACAAGGAGAGCAACAGAACCAAAAAATCTGGGCCCAGGGAATCATCTTTTTCTTAACCCCTCTGTGAACACATCCGTATCTGTACCTGTGAGCTAGGCATCAAACACCACCTCTTTTGAGTTCAGTTACCTCTGCAATGCTTATTTTTTTCTCTGCTTTCTTCTGATATTTATGAAGCCCTAAGCAGATGATAGTTAAGTGTCCCCAATGTTTTTGTTTGACTCAGCCATCAGGGACAGTTCTTGCCGGTATTGACTTAAGTTCTGCAGCCTTTATCTCAAGGAAGTAAAAACAGTTACATTTTGCAGTTTCTTTGCTTCCACAGCACTCTGAGTGATCCCATCCTCCCCCAGGCCCCACAGCTTCATGAGCCAGGCTCTTTTGTTCTTTGTTTAAAACTCTCTTCCAATTCAAACAGTCCAAGTGCTGAGTGTTCCCTGATTATAGCAGCTCTTGCACTGGGCTGTTATTAAGGTCATTGTATGCTGAATCATTGATGGTTCCCTTTATCTCTATTAAAACATAACTAAAAGATATTTTCTTTTACTTCTATCACTCTTTCTCACAGGTTTTAGTCTCCATCTGCATTTTGGGTCATGGATTTTCCTTTCTGCTCCATTAAAGATCAGACATCTTCTATCCCTTTTACCATCTACTCTTCCTATACCCTCTCTCCCCTTCCTCTCAAAACACTGTCCAGTAATGAGCACATGTATTTAGTTATCATTTTAGTTAGGATATGTGAGTGGAGATTGGAAAGCTCCTGGATAAGTTCCTTGACCATAGCCTGTTTTATTTTATTTTATTTTATTTATTTTATTTTATTTATTTTTTCTCATTGCGATGACATGCTTCCTTTGGAAAGCTGGCAGGACTCTGTTAACAACACCTGCTAAAATGTGCAGATTCTCTACTTCACACCACCTGTATCCTGCCATTCCCACCAAAGCCCTCTTCTCACCTAGGATCTCTTTAGACTTTCATGGGTTTTGTTCTTACTCACACATTTGAGGATTTGAAACTAGGATCTAGAGATGAGAGAAGATAATCTTCCTGGGTCTAGACTGCCTCACTCAATGCCATTTTTTCTTGATAAAACCATTTACCTACGAATGTTATGATTTCCTTTTCCCCTATGGCTTAATAGCATTTATTGCTTACCACATTTGGAGGTGGGAGACAGGTCAATGGGTGAGGGACAAGTAACACCAAAGTGGTCTGAGAAAGGCTCCAAGAATCACACTTTTGTCAAATATCGAGTATTCATAGGTGTGTGGGTTTATTTCTGGGTCTTCTATGCGGTTCCATTGATCCTCCTTTCTGTTTCTATGCCAATACCATGCAGTTTTTATTACTGTTGCCCTGTA
>REGO01000368.1:877156-904647 GCA_010120015.1 Rhombomys opimus
AATTGTGTTTGTGTGATTCCAAACTTTTGAAGACAAAAAAAACAAGAGTGAAATCCACACTTATAGCCATGTGTAAAAAAAAAAAAAAAAAAAAAAAAAAAAAACATTCCATTATACAACCTAGTGAATACTAAAGGAAGATTTAAGATAGTAAATTCAAGCTTTTTTTTATTACATCTGAGAAAAATGAAAGATTAGATTAAGAAGGAATATGAAAACCTTTTTACAATAATTTAAAATTTTATTTTTTATGTGTGTGTGTGTATGTGTGTGGGTTAATGCATAGTTGGCCACAGAGGCCATTGAAGCTCTATGATTGCCCTGACACTAGAGATACAGGTTATTGTTAACCAATCAACATGGGTCCTAGGAAACAAACTTGAATTCTCTGCAAGAACAGTGTACGTTCGTAACTCTTAATACACTGAATTACTCCCCAGGCCCAGTTTTAAAGACTTTCAATATTAGTAATAACTGATAGAATTTCCATTTTTATTGGGACACACCTTATATTTATGTATGTTAATTTATATTTTTAAACATGGTATTTAGTATCTCCACTAGATGTGGACCTTAAAAATTCAGGAATTCTACAATAAGAACAACAGAACCAAAAAAACTGGGCACAGGGGTCTTTTCTGAGACTGATACTCCAACCAGGAGTGCATGCATGGAGATAACCTAGAACCCTGCACAGATGTAGCCCATGGCAGCTCAGTGTCCAGGTGGGTTCCCTAGTAAGGGGAGCAGGAGCTTTCTCTGACATGAACTCAGTGGCTGGATCTTTGATCACCTCTTACTGATGGGACAATACAGCCAGTCCTGATGAGACCTGATAGGCTAGGGTCAGATGGAATGGGAGGAGGACCTCCCCTATCAGTGGACTTGGGGATGGGCATGGGAGAAAATGAGGAAAGGAAGGTAGAATTTGGAAGGGACAATGAGGAGACTACAGTTGGGATACAAAGTGAATGAACTGTAATTAATAAAAAAATTAAAAATTTAAAAAATAAAATTAAAAAGTACAGATTGGTGTTAAGGTCAAAGGTGAGTATTCACATTTTTTATAGTATACATTTTATATACAAAGATAATAAAAAATTTTAATTCAGTTTTTTTAATTTATCATACATTTATTTTTTAATAAATAGCTATGAAAGGTTATTAGCGTTAAGGAAGTCATCATTAAGTAAGATTAACATTTAGTTAATTAAAAAAGATTAACATTTAGGCAACACCATTATTTTTAGCATCTCTGTTTAAACTACTCTGTGCACAGTTGTTTGAGACTTGGCTATTTGTGAATTTAGAAAGGTGGTCCAAATAAAAAGCTGTGGGAAAAATTACAAAAGAAAAACAAATCCCAGAGAAAATTACAGCAGAAGCTGAACTCTTTTAAGAAAGAAGAGTCAGCTGACATGCTGAGGTCCCGAAATTTAGGGTCATATGGTGATATTGGTAGGTCAAACTTTTATGGAGCAAAATGGAGAAACGCTGTCTAAAAGCAATATGAATATATTCACAAGCCAGTACGTTATGAATGGATTATATCTTAGTGATATAAATAAGACTTATTAAGTTGGATAGTCCTTTTGTTTTCATAGTGACCATTTTATTTATGCATAAAGAATATTTTCTCTCATACTAGTCTTAGACTCCAAGGATCTAGGAATCCTCCTGTCTCAGCTTCTCTTGGAGTACATATTACATTATTCCTCCATTCTTTTCTCCCCCAAGCCTTCTCATATACCTGACGCTGCTCTGCTTCAAACTCACAATCAAAAGCAGACAACAGGAAATACTCACACTCAAGGCTGAAATCAATAAATAAAATAAATACAGAAAGAATTAATGAGATGAAGTGTTAGGTGTTTTTTAATAAACTTAGTAAGATTGAGAAGCCCTTGGTCAAGTTAACTGAAAATGGAGAGAGAAAAGCCAAACTAATAAAATTAGAGACAAAAGGGAACATAAAACAAATACCTAGGAAATTTAGAGAATCATACTGACATGTTTTAAAAATCTGGACTCTGCTAACTTGGGAAACCTAAAAGAAATGAATGAATTTCTTGATATATATGACCTACCAAAATAAATGAAGACCCAATAGGCAAATTTAAACAGACCCATCATCCTTGATGAAACTGAATTAGTAATTAAAAGTCTCCCAAACAAATAGGGTTCAGGGAGAGATGGATTAAGTATAGAATTATATTATGGCTTTGAGAATAATTAATTTCAACACTCCTCAAAATATTCTGTAAAATCAGAAAGAACATTGCCTAATTATTTACATGAGGTCACAACTAGTTAATAACTAAATTACACAAAGATACAACAACAAAAGAAATATATAGACTAATTTTCTTCACAAACATATATGCAAAAGTTCTCAATAAAATATTTGCAAATTGAATCTCATGATTGTCTTCCATGATCTAGTAGGCTTCATCACAGAGATGTGAAGATCAAATATATAAATAAATATATAAATCGATTAATGCAGCCTAAGATGTGAACATGTTAAAAGACAAAAATCTCATCATTATATCATTAGATTCAGAAGGGCCTTTGACAAAATCTAATATCCATTCATGATAAAAGTACTGCAAAACCATGGAAATAATTTGCATACTTCAGCATTATAATGGTGATTTACAGAAAGCTCATAGCCAACATTAACCAAAATGAAGAAAGAATGAAAACATTTTTATTAAAATCAGGAATAATACAAGGAATAGTGCTTGAAGTCTTTTTTTTTCCTTTTTTAATTTTTTTAAAAAATTACTGTTTATTCACTTTGTATCTCAGCTGTAGCCCCCTCCCTCATCCCCTCCAAATCTCACCCTCCTTCCCTCTTTTTCTCCTATACCCCTCCCCGAGCCTACTGATACAGGAGGTCCTCCTCCCCTTCCATCTGATCCTACTCTATCAGATCTAATGAGGACTGGCTGCATTGTCTTCCTCTGTGGCCTGGTAAGGCTGCTCCCCCTTTAGGGAGAGGTGATCAAAGAGCCAGCCACTGAGTTCATGTCAGAGACAGTTCCTGTTCCCATTACTAGGAAACCCTCTTGGAAACTGAGCTAGCATGGGCTACATCTGTGCAGGGGTTCTAGGTTATCTCCATACATGGTTCTTGGTTGGAGTATCAATCTCAGAAATGACCCCTGTGCCCAGATTTCTTGGTTCTGTTGCTCTCCTTGTGGAACTCCTGTCCCCTCCAGGTCTTTCTATCTCTCCCTTCTTTTGTAAGATTCCCTGCACAATGCCCAAAGTTTAGCTATGAGCCTTAGCATCTGCTTTGATATCCTGCTGGGTAGAGTCTTAGAGCAATAAAACAGCCTAAAGATATAAAGAGGATACAAGTAGAAAGAGGAGAAGTTACAACTATTTTTATTTGCAGAGAATGTAAACATACAAAAGAAACCCTAAATACTATATCAGAAAACATCTAGAATTGATAAACACTTTTCAGCAAAGTATAAAATATGAGTAGCCTTCCTTTATACAAATGACAAACAGATGGAGAAAGAAACAATACCTTTCACCTTATGCAAAACAAATTCTAAGTAACTGGGCTACTCAGAATTATTCCCCAAGACTTGAAGGGGCTAGTAACAGCTGTGCTAGAAGCTGGTCCGATCTTACAATGGTTATTGTGGTGGAGGGAAGAAGCTGCAAATATGAAACAGCAACACAAGTGGATATTGTTAAAGATCAATTGCAAAATGAAGGGTGGTACTCTGACCTACAAGAACTGATTCTGTTTGATGACTCTACTATGAAACAGTGTCACTGAGTGGTTTTAAGAGCTAGGGACAAAGTTGAGGAGCCTGGGAAAAGGTCCACCTCATTTATTAAGATTATGCAAGGCTCTGGAGAAGCATTTTATATATATAATTGATTATATATAATATATATTTAATTGATTATATATATTTAATTGATTATATATAGAATCAATTAAATATATATATATATTTAATTGATTGGTCTCAGCTGTGAACAAAGCTGTATCAGACCCCGACAAAGGGCAGGTGTTGACAGAGAACCTTGCATTTAAGAATGAGACTGCTAATGTAAAAGAGTTATTAGACCATTAAAGGCGAAAGGCAGCACCAATGGACAAGTGGATAGGGGTAACAACTAACCTTAGGTCTCAGGAGTTCCATGCTAATATCATAAAACAAGCTACTGCTGAAGGTCTCTACTGTCACAACTCCTGTTTTTTTAATTGCAGGAGACTGGGTCATTTATGAAGAGGCTGTGACCAAGCCACTGAACCTCTCACATCTCAAAATGGCTGGTGTCTTAACTGGGAGAACAATGGCAGCTTTCACCGGAAAAGTGAATGCACCTTTTCTGGGAGCAATGGTGTTCCTAAAGCTCTGACAGAAAGGACACTTTAACTTCCAGGGTGTGCACCTGTTGTGGCAAAGGATAACGCTGGAACAATATATATAGGTCCAAGAGAGATATCCAAGGCAATTTCTTGCTATTGAGGAAAAAAATAGTTGTGGGGGGGCTAGCACCTCAAGGTCCCACAGCAACAAATCTGAGCAGTTTCTGTCTTGTCGTCCAGGAAATAATTAACAAGCAGGCAGAAAATCTTCAACTAAGTATCACCAATCTCATACACACTACTGCATGCAGTGCTGCTCTAGACTTGGCCACAGATAAATCTTTTGTTCAAGCTCCAAGAATTTAATGTTTATGGTATTTTAACCTCAGGGACAGTAGGGAGTGGGTTGACTCTGCAAGGATTCATTGTGCATCTAGGAAGTATAAATGAATATTTCAAAGGAGAAGTTAAAATTGTGACCTATGTAAGTTAATGTGGTGAGAAGGTTGTTCAGCTGCTAGTTTTTCCTGTGTTAAAGGCAACGCTGCTCCAGTAGAAAGAACAGGAGGTTTGGAAATACTGAAAAAAGTATGTTCTGAAAAACAGTGGTTAATGATCAGAGGCCAAAATTAACAATTATACTAAAAGCAAGCATCATCAGTTTTTAAGAAGGACAAACTGAGTTTGCCCAGGTATTGTAAAGGAAATGCCAATTTCTAAAGCATTTACATTCTATACTTATGCAAGTAAGTTAAGAATAGCAGGCTATATAAATCAGACAAAATAAGAAAATAACTCAGCACTCATACTTCAGTTCAAAAATCATACTTGGATGCAGTTCTTATGGTATTATTAGATTTTCTTAATATAATTACTGACTCTCAATATGCAGAAAGTTTATTTGCATGTAGAAACTTCTGAATTTATTCCTAATAATTTAGAATTAACCTTGAAATTTATGTAATTGCAACAGGCAATCAGAAATATAAGTTATCCATTATATATCACCCATATTTGGTCTTATAAATGCTTGTCAGGTCTATTAGCACAAGGAAATGAACAAATTGACCAATTATTAACAGAAGAATATGTTAGAAGCCTAAAATTTTAACTTTAACAGTAAAGGATAAAAGGAAAAAATTTCATCACTTGGCAACAAGCCAAGGAAATTATAAGAAAACATCCTACTTGTTCTTTTTATAACCAAACTCCATTACCTACCAGAAGAAACATTAGGGGTACGAAAAGAAATAAAATCTGGCAGGTGGTTGTATTTCACTTTGCAGAATTTGGAAAACAAAAGATTGTACACCACACCTCTGAAGCATCTTCAGGGCTTCAGAGAGTGACTGCTTTGAGGTCTGAAAAGGCTGATTCTGCAAAAACTCATTTACTGGAAGTAATGGCCATTATAGGGATACCCGTACAAATTAAGGCTGACAATGGCCCCACATATGCCACCTGTAAGATGAAGCAATTCTTCGCATACTACAACGTAAATCATATTATGGGTATACCACACAGTCCAATAGGACAAGCAGTTGTAAAAAAGATCTAATCACACCTTAAAAAAAATACATGTGAAGCAAAAAAGAATAATAAAGACCCTCCAAGAATAGACTAAATAGTGATTCCTTAACTTTAAATTTTCTGAATATTAATTAAAAAGGAACAGGAGCTGAGAGACACTGAGTTATAGAGAAAAAAAACTGTGGAATTAAATGAGCGTATGTACTGTAAGGATGTATATATATTTTACTATGTACTATCAGATGAAACCTGCAACAGTTTTGCTTTGGGGACACTGGTTTACTTATGCTTTAACAGGAAATGAAAGCTGTGGATACCATCAGAACCTATAAGGATTAGAATTGAGCAAGAGAGGTCTCCTGAAAACCTTGACTGAAAAGCATTTAGTTCATTGAAAATGTCTCTGTTTATAATTTCTCAGTAAACACAGTATGATTAATGGCTTAAAACGGAAAGGCTCCTCTCTTCTGAGGACTAGGGGAGGGGAATAAGAGGGAAGAGGAAGGAAGAGTGGGTCTGAGAGGAGACAAGGGAGTGGGCTACAATTGGAATGTAAAGTGAATAAATTATAAAAAAATAAATTTAAGTTAAAAAATAAAACAGAAAGGGGGAATTTTTGGTTTCTTTAGGAACACAGAAATGTTATGTGAATATGTTTTTGTTTTAATCTCAGGTGTGGAATATGGGGCTGCTTCAGACTGTCCACAGCTGCTGACTACAACTTGCCTTGTGCTCTAACAGAGGTATTATTTTGCCAGCTGCAGATAGTTTGCCCTGCAAGTGTAGGGCACTGGGAATTTTGGGGACTCTTGAGAGGGTATATAAATGCTTGAGCCCCAAGAGGGGCTGCAATGGCTGTTCTCCCCCCATCCTCCTCCTCTTCTTTTTTTCTCCTCCATCCCCTGCTCTGGTGGTTGCTGGCTGATGGTGTAGTTTGTTGTAGTCATGTGAAAAGAGGCTACAAAGAGAAGACAAAAGAGAATAAATAGCCTGACGGGCAAAGACTATACTTGCCCCATGAAACTCAATGCCCCTCATCAGCAGAAGTGGTCTAATAGCAACAATGTTCCCTTTCCCCTATATCTTTCTTTTCCTCATACCCAGTGTTGGGGGGTTAGAAGGGGAGAATAAGGGTGGAGAAGGGTGGGAGAAAGTAAGAAAGCCACAAATCAGCAAACAGCAGGTACAGAAGTACAAATTAAAATTTCCTTGAGATTTCACCTTACACCAGTCAAAATGGTTAACTATGGCAATCAGTGTGGTGGTTCCACAGAAAGATAGAAGTAGATCCACCTCAAGTTCCAGCTATATCATTATTGAGCAGATATCCAAAAAACTCTGTTTCCTGCTGCAAAGACAGTTACTCATCCATATTAGTTGCTGCCCTATTTATAATAGCCAAAAAATTGGAAATAGGCTTCAACATCTGGCAACAGATGAATGGATGAAGAAAATGTGGTGCATTTGCACAGTAGAAGATTATTCAGATTTTTGTTTCATTTTAATTTGAAATCATGAAATTTCTACGTAAAAAGATGGGGCTAGAAAACCATCTTCCTCACTGAGGTAAACCAGATCACGGCAGGTTCTTATAAAGGAAAATATTTAAATGGGCTTGTCTTACAGTTTCAGAGATTTAGTCCATTTTCATCATGGCAGAAACATGACATTCAGGCAGATATGGTGCTAGAGATATATCTGAGAGTTCTCCGATTAGATCAGCAGGCAGCAAGGAGAGAGAGAGAGAGAGAGAGAGAGAGAGAGAGAGAGAGAGAGAGAGACTGGGCCTGGCTTGAACATTTGATACCTCAAAGCCCACCCCCAGTGACACACTTTTAGCAATAGTAGGCCACATTCCTTATCTTTTGTTTAGGTAATGCTACTCCTTGATGAATTCAACTGTATGAGTATATGGGAGCCATTCTTATTCACACCAGTATACAAAAGTTAGGAATAGAGTAGGGAAATGGGGTTGGGTGCTGATGGAAGGATTTCCAAGGAAGAGTACATAGAAAATATAGTTACACAAAGAAAGGGAACAGGGGAGACTGGAAAAAGAATGTTAAACAGAGATGGGTTGGAAGAGATGGACAAGGGGTGAAATATGGGAAGAGACAGCTAAGAGTGAGGGATGAATCAAGGTAAGATGCTCAATCTTCATTCAGAAAGGCAAATAGGATGTGCATTGGAAGAAAGAGAAAACAGGAAACAGGACAGGAGCCTACCACAGAGAGTTCCTGCAAGACTCTACCCAGCAGGTATCAAAACAGATGCTGAGACTCATAGCCAAACTTTGGGCAGAGGGAAGGGAATCTTATGAAAAAAGGGGAGGTAAAAAGACCTGGAGGAGACAGGAGCTACATAAGGAGAGCAACAGAATAAAAAAATCTTGGCATAAGAGTCTTTTCTGAAACTGATACTACAACCAAGGACCGTGCATGGAGATAACCTAGAACATGGTAGCTCAGTGTCCATGTATGTACCCTAGTAAGGGAAATGTGGACTGTCTCTGACATGAACTCAGAGGCAGGCTCTTTGATCACCTCCCCCTGAGGGGAGAGCAGCCTTACAAGGCCACAGAGGAAGACAATTCAGCCAGTCCTGATGAGACCTGATAGGCTAGGGTCATATGGTAGGGGAGGAGTACCTCCCCTGTCAGTGGACTGGGGTAGGGCATAGGACAAGAAGAGGGCGGGAGGGTGGTATTGGGAGAAGACAATGGAAGGGGCTTCAGCTGAGATGCAAAGTGAATAAACTGTAATTAATGAAAATAAATAAAGAATTTTTTAAAAAAGAAAGTACCAAACCAGAAAAAAATATTGAAACATATTACAATAGATGTTTATGTATGTATATATATATATATATATATATATGTATATGATCTAAATAAAGTACCAAATAACAAAGATAGAAACCCAAGCTAGATATTTCTCTCCACAAAACAAGACCTCCAGTGCTAATAATGAATACTCTTAATTACTTGTTGGCCAAAGCAGCACTATGGAAACCTCCAAACAAATAAGATTATTGTCAAATTTATGGGTTTATGTCAACAACTGGTGTTAAGGCCCTATTGCTGAAGACAGCATATACATAATTTGATGGACACAGAGAAATAGAACTGGTCCCTAAGTAGACTCCTTACCCACATGGACTATTTCATTCTACCAGAGGAGAAAGATAAACACCAACCCACCTATA
Organism: Rhombomys opimus; assembly: GCA_010120015.1. Taxonomy (NCBI): domain Eukaryota; kingdom Metazoa; phylum Chordata; class Mammalia; order Rodentia; family Muridae; genus Rhombomys; species Rhombomys opimus. Next base: position 886,233 of record REGO01000368.1, read on the forward strand.
AACCCTGTGATATACAGTAGTGACCACCCTAAATGATACGCTGGTACAATAGTGATCAAAAGAGTTCTGAGAGTAACCAGCCACAATCTAATTAGGATTAAGATCCACTCCTTGAGACGGTTCCCATACTTGACACTGTTCAAGTGGCCAAGAATCTGAAACTGTCTAGGCCAGGAACTCATGAATAATGAAAGACATGTACATCTACTAAAGACATGTTGCAATATCATGACTCCTAATGACATTATGGTGTGCCCATTGATCAGGGCCAGTGCCTTGTTCAGCCATCACCAGGGAAGCTTCCACTTGCGGTAGATGGAGTATGGTAACAAATGAGAGACTCACACAACCAGACATTGTGTATAGTGTAAGAGAACTTGAAAGGCTCACTACAAATGGATGCCTTCATCAAATCTCTACCAGGGCTCATGGAACTCTGCGGAAGAGGAGGCAGAAAAACCATAAGAGCCCATGGGGATGTAAGACGCCAAGGAAGTAGTGTCTTCTACACCCGACAGACCTGACACACGTATGATTGGTTGGTCCCAGCACTGAGAGATAAGTGGACATGACATCATCTCTCATCCCTAAGGAGCTAGTTCCAGTTGACAACCACTCACAAAGGAAAGATTAGTTTTCTCTAATAGAGTCTCATTATGTACGTAAACTGTCCTCAAGGGCACTGAGCCTCAAAGATGACCAACACAAAACAAGTCCAATGGCATTTTTGGAGAATTTGTCTTATAATGTTTTGTGGTTTGTTTGTTTGGTTTTTTAACCTTACTGTTCTTTTACTTATATATATAAAAAATACTTCTCTGAATTATTGTGATGACTAATGTGATGGCTACATATCAAACCAACAAGACATATAACATCCCAAATACCTATGTAAACTCCAACATAGAACTCATATAAGGAAGTCTTTGGAGGGGAACATTAGCATTTTTAAAGTATTTTGTGGGGTTTTAATGTTCAAACAGGGCAACAGCAAGTCATTCACCTAAGCAGTGAGCTAATATTTCAGCATGCCCTGTTGTCTGCCTTCTCAACTGGGAACAATTTTGTTCCTTTGGGAAATGTTTGGCACAGTCTGGGGATGCTTCCCTTGTCCAGCTTTGAGCATGCATTGGGTCAGTCCGAGGATGTTGCTAAGCATTCTTCAATGCACTGCTCACCGCAGAAGGAAATGTTTGTACCCAAATGCCAGTGGTGCCAAGAAACATGGAAGTTTTGAGATACAGTTTTCTAAAGCTAATGCTCCTGGAAACTGAAATCATGCTCATTTACCTGTAGTTATTTATAAAGTGTCTGCTATTTCTTTTGCAATTCTAAAGAATTTAAGGAACACAAGGAAAGATCTGATTATTTTTCTATTTCTAGGGCTATTGACCTTCCCTGCCACCAGTTTAAAAATAGATGGATGTGATAAAGTGTTCAGGCAATTAATTAGCTAATTGAGTCACTACATTTGTGTATTTAACATTTATTTATGAGTTGCCAAAGCAATTGGCTTATTATATTAAGTAATAACCACCTATTAAATGGAGAATGCAATATAATCAGTAAATTATGATAAAGGCAGCGGAATTTGCAGTGGACAAGTGGTTGCTTGACTTATCTATCTTGATTTTAATTTTGAGTAAGTGGTCACTTATCACAGAAAGCCCTGTTTCTATCCTAAAAGAGCTACATAGTTATTAAAATGTATAAATATTTTAACCTAAGAAAAGTCAATGAATTTCAAGCCTTCTCTGGAAACTGAGGCTGATGAGGAATTAAATTATTGGGGTTTGCCAGACCAGTAAAGCTTAGAGGAAGTTGTGTGCTCTTTCCTCATGGGAAAGAACTGTGGTCTCTCACATTTCCCTACTGAAAACAGCTCAAAGTAGAAAAGAAAGTTAAGACTGGAACTTTGCAAAAGAAGCAAGTTTGATGGGATCAAGAAACTGAAGATTAAGCCCCAATGTAAATACAAAAGTAGTCTTAGCTTGGCCTGTTCTTATAGTTAACTTGGCTGAGTGTACTCCTTAGTAATCAGAGGCTTTGTTTCACAGGGTGATAAAGGCGGAACCTGAGTAATTGGTATGTTTATCTTATTCCTGATTGATTGTGGGTATGTTTCTAAGTCTCTATCAAATTTCTGCTTGGTTAAGGTAATCTTGCTCCAGTTCTTTCAGAAAAACAAGCTGTAGATATGATGTTCAGATTATTGCTTAGCAGCTCTTGGTAATGCGGACTGCCCACTACTTTCCTGAAGTCAGGGAAGAGTGGATAAAAATTCAGACTAGCATCAGCCTACAAGCCACACTCTTTCAGTAGGCCCAGACCCACTGGGGACATTGAACTGGTGCCTAGCTATGTTTAACACAAACTCCAGTGACAGTTTTTTTCATAAATATTTTCAGTTTTACATAATTATTGCCCAATTCTCATAACTGCTTTTGCCTTGCACTTTTGGTTTGAACTTTGCTGAGGCTGGAGACCTGCCCTGAACTCTAGCCCAAAACAGCTTTTGCCAGCTCCCTGATCCTTCTACCACAGCTTCTGGACTCCAAAGTTCCAGCTGAGCACAACTAGGTAAATGCTAAGGTTCAGAAATCAACACAAGGTTCCCAAGTGAGTGTGAGAGTGAGTAAAAACTCCAATATGTGGTATGGCTAACAGTAGATACTGACTTGAAAGCTGTCTTCTCTGGATCATGAAAGAACAAGTCAGTTTTCATGGTTTGATCCTGAAAGACAGACACAGAGAAAGAGAGAACAGAAATAAAAATATTCACAGTGATGCAAGCTGGCGTCAAAATCAGAAAGGCTTGGCTTGCACTATTTCCCAAATTGGCACATTTCTTGGAAGTGATGTTCAAAGCAACTCACAGAGGGAACGGGAAAAGTATTTCCCCTTCCCTGAAAGAATACGCTGCCGTGTTCCCATCGGCAGTGTTTGTTCACGCCACCCCTCTGCAGGGAAGTACAGAAAGACACATGTGCCCTACCTTCTATTGTGACTTACTCATTTTGAGGTAACAGAGCACTCTTTAAGAACGAATGCTGATGGATCTCATAACACTGGCCAAGTCTAACCCGTGAAGTATTTAGTTAACTCTATGAAATAGGGAGAAACCCAAAAAAAAGCTGAATAAAATATTCCTCACCTTATGCTTCCAGGTTGTTTATTAAGAAGATACCAAGTTTTACAGAGCCGAGCAGAAGAAATGAGGTTGGTGTTTGGTGCAAATCTTATGCGCTCTCTAGAGGCTTTGCAGCTCTGGTCCATAAAAACATGCTGCCAAAACAAACAGATAACTAAACACGGTATTGGAACACTAGAATGTTAGAGATCTTCCTTTTGGAGCCACACTGGAAACGATCCTAGTGTAACCTTAACTATTCAAGATGAGGACAAGCTTCAGAGTGGAGAATCGGACCTCAGCATTCTCGCTCAGGGGTGAGCCTGGTGAAGCAGATCACTCAGTGCTGAGGACTGATGGGGAGCTACTGTTGACACAGAACAATGGCTTCTTCCATTTCCTAATTTCCATCTTTAGAACTTCTAGTTTCTGTTTTCATTCCACTTACTACTTCATGCTACTTTAAAATGTCTTAGTGTTTAGTAATCACTGTTGAAAAGAGAACACTCTATAATTGTACATTATAACAACTTACACAATGATTAAAATTTTGCTTATATAAATATGTAAATTTTCACACAATTTTTATAATTTGACTGCTTCTAAATAAAACCAGTGTTTTTTTTTCTTAGTGTTCTTGCGTTTTGCAAAATAATGCAACTATTTTAATCTCATGCACAATCTTGATTCTTGAATATGATTAGTAAATCAGCGCCTTCTACTTAAAGTTCTTTTTGATTTCTGAGAGTATAGACATCTAACATTCTGTAGATACACATGAAAACACAAACATGATTACTATCTGTAGAAAACACAAACATGATTACTATCAAGAAAATTATGTCTGAAGAAACACACAGCACCATGAACACCAGAGTACTTTTTATGAATAGTCCAGGACAACGTTAGAGGTGAATGAGAATTGGCCCAACTGCAATACAACTAAAAAGCAGGACACATGACGCAACAACATATGAACAGTCAAACAAACTGTACGTACCAAGTTTATTTTTCCTTTCTTCCTTTGTTGAAATAGGTTTACACTAGCCAGACACAGTCGCTCATATTTCTAGTCATGCTCCTCAGAGTACTGGCAATTCAAGATGGTGTAAACAAGGAAAGCGGATTTTGATCAGGCTATGGGAGTGCAATAGTAATGAAAAGTCTCTTTAAAGCTGCTGAGTTCTGCCCAACTTCAAGGATAACTAACACCGATGCTCTTTAAACTATCAGGGAGGACAGAAAGGGAAGAAATGCTAGTGAAAAACGAAGCTAGTGCTACTCTCATAACAAAAGCAGATGGTGACACAATAGAGAAGGAAAATAATAAGCCCAGCTCCTTGCTAAACATGAATCAAAAATCAGTATTTCTCAGTAAATGACTGGCAAGTTAAATTCAATACAACATCATAAAAAGATCACTAACTGTGGCTAGCTTGGCTCTATTCCAGAAATCCAAGTATGGTTCAGAAGCTGCAAATCAATAATTTTAGCACCACACACATCATATACTCAGGAATAGAAATGCCTTGATCATATCTGAGGCTACAGGAAAGAACTTTGACTAGGCCCAACAGTACTCTTAATAGAAACCCAGAAAATGGGCTGAAGAGAAGGGCAGCTAATTAATAATGTATATAGCTCTTGCAATGGATCAGAGTCTGGTTTCCTGCATGCATATTAAATAGTTAGTAATCACCTATACCTCTTACTCCAGACAACGTGGTGCTCTTTTTCAGGCCTTTATAGATATCTGTACTCGTATGTGCATATATACATACATTTCTTCATAATACACAAACATATAGTAAGGATTTTTATGTTTGTTTTTGGTTTTGTTCTGCGTTGTTTTTCTGACACAGGGTTTCTCTGTGTAGCCTTGAATGTCCTATATATACTTTGTAGACCTGACTGGCCTCAAACACACAGAGATCTGCCTGCCTCTGCCTCCCTGAGAGTAATTTTTTAATTATTTAAGAAATATACTTAAAGTAATGAAAAAAGATCGACTGAAAAAAATGTACAAATCTTAATCTCAAAATGAGGACTGACAATATTCAGGTATGGTAAACTGAAACCAAACACTACTAATAAAACTGATGGAGAATATTGTCAGTCCTCATTTTGAGATTAAGATCTGTACATTTTCGGTCCATTTTTAAATAATTATGAAGCAAAATTTATAAATGAGTCTATTCACTTATAATTGTTATTGACTCTTTGTCCACATAGATACTAAAAATAAAGACACTATAATTATACTCTGTCAGGGTAGGATGCAAGCAGGAAACTCACCAAAGGACACTTCTTGCGATATGGGTATTCTAAATTCATATTTCAAAACTAAAATTTTAAACTCATTTGTAGCTCATAAGTTACATTGTTGACTTTGTCCTTATGTTTTGTAGGAGTATTCCTTAGTGAATTTCAGTTTCGTTTTCTTTTCTTAATCTATTTTTTCAAGTCAACGGGAAGAGGAATTACAAAGTAAACTCAAAATCATTCAGAAAAACAAAAATTAAAGTATTGTTTAATGAATGTAAAGTATTAAAAGGGAATCATAATGAAAATTTTACAAATAAAAAGGCTCGTTAATAAATAATATTTCCTTTAATAGCATCCACTAATCTTTGCCCAAATATTATTTACCTGATTTTTATTTTAGCATAATTACACAACTTCATTTCTCTTTTGTGGAAGATCTATTGTGTAGATGTTTCTCATATGTGCATAAGCAGTAAGACTAAGGGGCATTTGGTAGCAAAGATATTGCTGTTTTTGGTTTTTTTTTTATAAATTTCCGTAGCCTGGCTGATGTTTACCAGATCTTGCTATCTAGTTGTCATCTTGGTGTGAAATTCATATCTATCAGAAAGGAAAGTGAATAATCACAAGTTTCTTTCATCTCGTTTTCCTAAGTGTTGTTCACTAAATGAGAGGTGAAAAGTGATACTTTGCTTGCTCAAGCTTTGGTGAATAAGGTATGCTTCAGGTGGAGTGGTAAACACAGGTGTGGAAGGACCATTATTACATTCACCAAAACTGGCTATCATGGATCAGTTCAAGAACCCTGGATTTGAAAGACCAAGGTTCAGTTCTTGCCTCTGACACAAGCTGAATGAATTTGAGGAGAGTTCCATGAAGTCTACAGAGCCTTCATTACTCATTTGACGTATTAAACTCTGTCTGTGGCACTCTCGCAGCACAGATGTGGCCCTGGAGTCAAGGTGCCTCAGTCACTGGGTGAATTTGCATAATTTATTTACATTCTATCTTGGTTCCATTTTTTTGCCCATAAAATGAAAATAATGGTGTGATGAACTTTAGAAAATTCAAGTTTCAAGACTAAATATTTCTAAAATGTGATTGATGACACACAGTAGATGAAAAACACTTACTGCCATGAGTCAGATAACTTTGTTTTAATAGCAACTGTATTGTAGACATTTATAAATATATAGATATTCACTACTAACCCATAGATTATTTCTTATCCACCCATCCATCCACCCCACCCCACCCCACCCCATCCCATCCATCCATCATCCATCCATCCATCATCCATCCGTCCATTCATCCATCTATACATCCATCATCCATCCATACATCCATCATCTATCCCTCCCTCCCTTCATCCTTTATCATTTCTCTATCTATCTATCTATCTATCTATCTATCTATCTATCTATCTATCTACTTATCTATCATCTATGTGCTTTGTATTGCTTTTGCATTCATATTTTGAGGATTTTATGTGAGTACTATATTTACATCATTTCCACTCCAACTCTTTCCATGTCTTCCCAACTCCATTTCAAATTCATGACCTCTTTTTTAAATTATTACTGTTAGAATATTAGTGTGTGTGTGTGTGTGTGTGTGTGTGTGTGTGTGTGTGTGGGCTTGTGCATGTACAAATATAATCTCTTGGGATGAGATAACCTATCAAGTAGCTGATCCCTGGAGAATACAGATATACTGATTCCCCATTGCTTAGAAGCCATGAATAGTCTGTAGCTCATCATCTAGGAGTGGAGCTCTGTGGGATGGCCCTCATTCATGTTGCCATGTCAACTAGATTTGTCATTGTGCAAGTCTTGTTTAGGTGAGCACACTGTAGCAATTTCATAGTCTTCTTAGCCTTTCAGGTAAGAAGATACTATCTCAAAGCAAATGTTCAAGTCCTCAGGCTCTTACAATCTTTCTGCCTCCTGTTCCATGATGTTCTCTAAACTCTAGATCTAAGTGTCCTGTTGTAGGAAGTAGCACCGCACATTCACTTTTTAATATGCAGATGTAGATTTATGTAATTGTCTCAGTATGTCCTGTAAAGAACCTTTTTTGTTGAAGGGTGCAAGCCATACTTAATTGTGGATATAAGAATAGACAAATGCAGTTAGAAGTGATACTGTTTTAAGAAAGTGCTAGTAGTATGTTAGGGGTTCACAACACCAATAACCACAGGTAGTTGGCTAGGTTTTCAGTATCATAGAAGGCATGAATCTTTTTGAGTGAGCCTGAAGTTCAATGATACTGTTTCTGGTTACCTCCAAGATATATGGGCCATTACTGAGCTCTTGGTTATTTTGTGTCACTGTGGTCATTGCTATGGTTCACAGGCAGCATCTCTGCATAAGAGTATTAAATGCTTTCCTACCTTGGTAGAAGGAAATCTTTGAATATTATGAGAGCTGGTCCCCAGAGAGAAAGCTTCCAGATCAGTTTCAGCTCCGTTCTTCACTTTGTGTGTTCAAAATGCATGATGTCTTTACAATAGGGATTTACTTTCAAGTTTTGGGAGGCAAGCAAGGGGAATACCAATAACTTGTATCATCTTGGGACTCTCTTTGACTCCCATGACCAGCAACTGAAAGGGAGCTTTATTGTTCCAGGGACTAGGGTTTGTTATATAGCCTATGGCTCATAGATTTAACATTATTGCCCCAAGTAGCATAACTTCACTTAAATAATAAACATGCGCATACAGTCACATATACTATATATGTATTTTAAATTAACATAAATTAATATGTTTTCAATTCTCCTTAGTGTTCTTTGCTTTTGATTGATATGTCGTAATTAATGCATGATCAGTGTCAAGAATAAAAAAATTACATGTGTGCAATGTGCAGTGGTCTGAAAAGATAGCTAGCATTTTTACCTCATTATATTTTGTGTTTGTAGACACAAAACAGAACTCTTCCAGTTCTAATATAAATATTCAATAATATTGCTGTAAACTCATGTCAACCCAATGTACTTCAGGAAGCCAGAAATTATTCCACTTATCCATATATATTATGGTAGCTATTATCTAACATCTTTGCATCCTCATATATTCTAGTTACAAGTATTTGACTCTTCTTTGAGATCAATGTTTTAGCACTCATAGAAGAGTGGGGACATGTTTGTCTTTATAAACCTGGCTTTTTAAGTTAATCAGGGGATTGTTGTTGTTATTTTATGTTGCTTGTACCAAGAAATTCATATATTCATCTTACAACAAATATAATTTAATATTCTATTTTTGATCCCTTTCTTGTTTACAATACACTGTTGAGATGTTAAAAGCTTCAATTTAGTTACTGGGATTGATCAATGCAATTTAACATCAAACAATGTAGGAATGAACTGATTTCTTCTAGTTTAAGCATCTGATAATAATGATATAAACTGTTATATTTTATATTTTCGAAACTCTTTGTTAATTTAGGCAACTCATTTCTTATTTTCCTGCCTTGCTTTTTAAAAGCTGAAGAAAACTTCAAATTATATATAAGAAGATCTAGTCCAGGACAGTCATTCTGTTGCACTGTGTACTGCAGCCTGAGTGAGAGGCACACACATGAGATATCTTAGCACTCCTCAGGCTCCCAACAGACATGGGCATTTTCTACAGTAAGTACTCAGAAATTTTCAGCAGAATTCTGTCCTTGGTTTTGTGGTGGTCAGTTGTATGACCACCGTGAAGGATGTTAAAAATTAACAAATATTTTTTCAAGTTGTAAATTCACCCTCAACTTCCAGAAAACCTGAAATTTCAGTGCTATCACTTTGTTCTTCTTCTTGTAGTTTAGCACTTGAGGTCATTACTGAGAACTAGCTAATTACCCTAGATTTGACTTTGTGCGCAGTAAAAAGCACAAGGAATTATGACACATGGGGGATCGAGGGAACACTCTGAATAAAATGAAGCCCTTCAGATGGAATCCTGTCCTACCCTGAGCATGCATTTTTAATATCAAGATACAGAAAAACTAGGGAACTGACTGCCAGATCTAATCTTTACATCAAACACTGTTTAGCTTAGGGCCCTCACTCTTAAAACCTTTCTTTTAAAACTCAAACAAGGAAGGGACAAATACAAAAGCCTCTGGGAAATATGCCCAGGAGCTACTGTGTATCCAGAAAAGTGAGAGTGCTGAGGCTTCATGTCCCTGGTCACAGCGGGTGCTCTCAAAGTGGCAGAACACAGTTGTTAGGGAGCTAAATACTTCCCCTCTTACTCCTTACAACTTCTCTTCGAATGTGCCCTCTTTGAGTTACCTAATATATGCTTGTGTTAAGGCCTCAAGTTATTTTATTCCTGTTGTGGTAACCTGCTGTGTTTTCAACACTCAGGGTGGAATCACAGAAATAATTGAAATAAACCTTTGATTTTTCCACACCTTTTCCTCAATATCTACTTTGCAGAACTGTGCACACAGGTATTTGCTAAGTTATGCAAAATACCACTAATATTTAATCTATTCCTGATAATAAAAAATCAGTAATACAAAAGGGAAATCAGAATCTGAATCCTATGTCTTAATTCTTATTTTTTCTTTATTATCTTTAAACTAGTTGTTGCTCTGTTTTAGTCAAGTTTAGCAATTGTCTTAAAAGGAAAATATTAGTTATGTGGTTAATTTAGAAATAAATTAAAATTTGATAATATTTATTAATAATTCATAAACTATTGAGTCTAGACCACGCTTATTAACTCTTTAGATATCTTTTAGTTTCATACTACCCATGCATATACCAGTGCCAACTTAATCCATGGCAAGGTCTTTTGAATTTCTTTGATGGAGCAAAATAATACTTAACCAAGTTAAAAAAATCTTATAAAAATAGATTTTATATAGTAGAAATAGTCAGTTTCAAGTTACTATACCTATTTTTAAAAAGTACCTGTGAAGGTAGCTTTTATAGGCCATTTTACTTAAACAAAAAATTGTTTCACTTCTCTAGTACATAAGTTATGTGTGCATTATATGTATATGTTTGTAAGAATGTGTGTGTGTGTGTGTGTGTGTGTGTGTGTGTGTGTGTTTGTAAGACAAGGGAAAATTCTAAACAAAGTGACACCCTTCAGGTGAAACTCATTCTCCCTTGACCTTGAATTTTTAATTTCACAAAATAAAAATGAGGAAACTGACTCCCACATCTGATGTTCCCATCAAACAGTTGGAGCCCTAACTCTTAAAACCTTTTTCTAAAAGCTCATACACAGAAGAAACAGGACCAAAACCTCTGGGAAACATAACTATGCCCAATCCCAATTTGTGTGCTTGTGTTTGTGTGTATGTGTGTGTGCACACATGTATGTGTATGTGTCTATGTGGATGTCTGTGTACACATGTATTTGTATGTGTGTAACTTGTAAAAATATATATAACAAATATTTTACAATATTAAGTATTTTATATATATTATATATATTACAAAACAAAGTTGAGTTATATGCAATATTATTTAACCTTACAAAAATTTATAAACCTTGCTCAATGTCACTAAACCCTGCGAACATTTTCAAGTTAACACTATTTTAACCTTATTCATTTAGATGAGTGTCTTTTGTTTAGCCCATGTTACCATATTACTATAAAGTTTTACATTTAGGCAATGTCTAATCCTCACACTAACCCTTGTAGCAAATTTCTTCAAGAACCACATAATTTCCTAAGGAAATAAATAAAACACAGGGAATCTGGAAGGGTCTCACATTCCTTAAACAAATGATCATTTAACAATGACAGAAGTCAACAAAAATTTAAGATACTGAAATGCCATAAAATGAAGTTGTGTGTGGGTAAGTGTTTCTGCGGTCCATCGCCATCGTCATCGGAAGTGTTTCTGCGGTCCATAGCCATCGTCATCGGAAGTGTTTCTGCGGTCCATAGCCATCATCATCGGAAGTGTTTCTGCGGTCCATCGCCATCGTCATCGGAAGTGTTTCTGCAGTCCATCGCCATTGTCATCGGAAGTGTTTCTGCGGTACATAGCCATTATCATCGGAAGTGTTTCTGCGGTCCATCGCCATCGTCATCGGAAGTGTTTCTGCGGTCCATAGACATCATCGTCCAGAGTCTTAGCAAACTGTCATCAGATGGCGCAGCTGTCATCACTAGTGGTTGTTTTTATAAATTCAAAACCTACGTGTATTTACTCTCTTCTTTCTTTCTTTTGTGTGTGCCTGTGCCTGTGTTTGTGTCTGCTTGTCTGTGTCTCTGTGTTTGTGTTTATGCATGTGACACGGCACACGAGTGGAGATCAGAGTGCAACCTATGGGAGGCAGTTGTTTTCTTCCATTCTCTGGTTTCTCAGATCAAACTCATCATCTGGATAGGCAGCAAGTGCCATTATCTTACCTGTTTTGTCTACTCTTTACTTGTTATCTTTTATTTCTAACAATTTGCATATTTACTTTCCCATAAATATTTGATTTCCCCATTAATATCAGCAGGACAGACTTTGTCTGAGATTCTTGAAGATCTCCCTTTTCTTTTTGTTTTATTTATATTGGGAGAAATATGTGTTCTCATGTTGCTTATAAGTTTACTACTACCTTACCCATTGTGGATGAGATGAATACACGACCAGAATTTTTGTGTCTCATTATTCATAAAATGTCATAGTATACTCATGCTTTATGTCATGAGAATGACTTTAATTTTCAACCTTACTACTTGGCAAAAATGTACATGAACACTTTATGTCCTTTTCTCCTTGGGGCCCGTGGCATGTGTAAATATTAACCATGAGGATTGGAAATAGAAACTATCGTGATAGTGAATATCTGAGGTGACCAGCTCAGTCACAGTCCAAACCTGTGACCTGCTTCATTAGCACCATGCTTGGTGTGAGCTAGTTAATCACTGATGGACTGACTCTCTGCCAAGCACGCTGATTAACTTCTAAGCTTTCTCCTGGTTTTAAACTATACTTGGCGAGGCAAGAGCCCCCTGAAGGTATTTAAAGTGTAAGGGGTAATATTAGGTCTTTACAAGGTTTGTTGTTCTCAAATGCCCATTTCCCAGATTTTCCAAATGTCATCAGCTATTAAATTTATTTGTAGAGTATAAATATGAAATATGTTCATTGCTTGAATGAGACACTCAATAAGGCTTCCTTTAGGATTCATTAAAATTGGGTATAAATAATCATAGCTATGAAAATTAATAAAGCAACACCACCAGAATTAAGTATTTTGACTTTTATGTATGGTATTTTGGGGGCATGAGCAGTTCTAAAGTGTGCATAAGTGATGTTTGTACTAAATGGAATATTTACTTAAATGACAAGAGAATGTCATATTATATAGTAGAGAACAGAGTTCGTCTTAATACAGAAAACTCCTTTATATGTTTATATAGCCATGTGAAATTGGATGTGTGCATTTTTATGGAAATAGTTGGAACTTTTGTGTGCTGACACGGTGAAGGACACTGGAGTCATGCGTTAAGTGAGTGGACACTTGTTGTGCTGAGAGTTATCATAGCAGTATGGAGCTGCTGACCTATACTGAAGCCGCAACATCACGTGTGCCAGGCATACGGAAGCACTGAGGAGCTGGGCACACTTTCTCGTGTGGCATACAGGTAGAGGAGTCATTGAGCCTTGGATGGCCTGTGAGGCAGAGACATTTCACCTCACAAGTAAATGAAGCATATCTGTCACCACATGTTCAGAAAAGACAACCTCTGCTCTCTCACCTCTCAGAGCATAATCCCCAACTAGTTACAAAAATTATCACTAATTTTCAAATGAAGAAACTGGAACATACACAGGTTAAATTGCACATATATTGTTTGTTTGTCCTTCAATTTTTGTTTTTTCTACGTCTTTAAACATAAAAAGTTATTATTACTATTATTGTTGTGGTTGTTAACATTTGAAACACGTGTGTGGATTTATCACATCCTACAGCATGTGTGTGCATGTGTAGGTCAGAGGTCGAGAGTCAGCTCCCCTTCTATAGTGGAATCTGTGCATCACAGTCATGATGTCAGGCTTTCCTGGTACGCTCTTGTCAAACCATCTATCAGGTCCAAACATTTTTTTTTCTTTTTTGGAATGTTTACCATCCTGTAAATCTCTGTATGATCAGGCTTTGGTGATTCTATTGAGAGCAGATGGGAAAACTCCCTCCACATAGATATAGCTACAGCAAAGGAAACTGGGCACCAAGTCTTCCACAAATAGTGGTAAGATTCAGAGACTGGCCAGAATCCATTCATGATTCCACTGTGATTTAGCCATCTACTCCCCAGTTGCTCTGGCTCTTGATACTTTCCTTCCCAGCTGAATTAAAGGCCAATGAGTCCGTAAGCTGATATTAATTTGGAGAGCTCATTCTGTTTTTATTTTATATAGCATTGGTTTAAAAACAAAAGAAAAAGTCATAATATTGTGTAGAAAACAGTGCATAAAAGAGAAACCCAAAGCTGGGTCTGACTGTTGAGCTGTGAGTCTTTGGAACTCATGTAGCGCTCTGAGGGCCCTGGCTGATAGGGCCAATTACCCTCAGTGATGGCACAGTGCAACACTTGTAGTCAATGACCGTCATGATTGCTGCATACCTTTACGACTTCTGTGAGTTATGGCAACTGCTGTTTATTTTCTCTTTCCTTCTTCCTTTCCTTCTTTCCTTCTTTGTTTCTTTTTCTTGGTTTCCTTTCTTTCTTCTTTCTTTCCTTCCTTTCTTCCTTCTTTCCTTCCTTCCTTCCTTCCCTCCTTCCTTTCTTTCTCTAACTCTTTCTTTCTTGAAACAAAGTACCTCTGTGTAGCCTTAGCTGTTCTTGACTCACTTTGTAGATCAGGCTGGCCTCCAACTCACAGAGATCCACCTACCTCTGCCTCCTGAGTGCTGAGATTACAGGTGTGTACCAATGCCCCCAGCTGCCCACTCAGTAGAATTTGCTTACAGGACAAATAAAATGACCTTAGAATAGACTGTAGAATTCCTCTAGTAGAGTTAAAATCATATTCAGTCTCCAGAGAGCATCATCAGAATGTTGTGTACTCAGTAGCATTTGTTCACAAAAAAAAAAAAATAATTCAACAGTACAAACAAAGAAGATTATTTGTCATCAAAGTTCATACCTTTCCTTAGTTTTTCTTATACGGATATTTAGCTTGAAGTAGATAGAGGGCTGAAATTTGGGGGAAATGCCCAGCAACTTTCCTCAATCACCCCAAATCCCTGAATTGCTAGAACCCAGTCGAAGCTGATCCTGGGAAGCAACAGTGAGAACTCTGCTGATAGTGGTTGTGAACTTGCCTTAGATACCTCAGGCTAAGAATTTCTCAACCGACTCCCTGTGAGGCCCTCCCAAGTGGGGTCCAACTGTGCCAATGGTTTGTGCTTGCCTTCACTTAGCTAGTTGTGTGTGATTCGGGGAGGACAGACGTTATTCGTCACTTGCACAGTTGTTCTGGTGACAGCCACAGCACGTGGAGTGAACGTTGTGATGGGCTCTGAATGCAAACACAGTGTTCTTATAACCACAACCAGTTCTGTGAAAAACAAAGCATTTGGTGTTTTTTAGAGTTGTTTATATATGTAGTGATTTTTAATACCACTTTAAAGCATGTGCCTTTCTCCAGGAGAACTCAATGCTGTGTGCATGGAACTTTACAGCTCCCTTTTCATCTCTGTGGTTTTGCAATGCTTGTTTGTTCTCTGACTCTGCTTCTGGCTCCCAAAGCCTAAAGGAAATCACAAGGAGGAAAACAGCCTCCTCTTTGATGACTCTCCAGCAAATCCGGAACTGTCACTTCTTTCACCTAGATTTCTTTTAATTTAGTTCCTTCACAGCTATGAAAAGACAATTAATCATTCAGACTTGAAAATGGAACCAAAGCTTGCAATTAAACAAAAATTACAAGGAAATATTCCAGGAAATATTTTTTAAGATTTCATCACGGTTATAAATGAAAGATACAATCTGAGTTAAAAAATATATTGTATAATAAAAACAGAGTGGGTAAGATTGAAATGCAAAACACTTTTCTTCATGAGTTTTAAGGGTGTCCTGATGACATGCAGAGATTTAAATCTGTATACTATAATTAAGAATAGTGTGTCTCCACTAAATCTTTTAGAAGAAAAAGAGGGAAAAAGCCTTGACCTCATTGGCACAGGAGACAACTTCCTGAACAGAACACCAACAGCACAGGCTCTAAGATCAACAATTAATAAATGGGACCTCATGAAACTGAAAAGCTTCTGTAAGTCAAAGGACACTGTCCATATAATGAAATGGCAGTCTACAAACTAGGGAAAGATATTCACCAATCCTATATCCGACAACAGGCTAATAACTAGAATATATAAAGAACTGAAGAAGTTAAACACCAACAAACCAAATAATCCAATTGAAACTGGAATACAGAGCTAAACAGAGAATTCTCAATAGAGGAATATGGAATGGCAGAGAAGCACTTAGAAATGCTCAACATCCTTAGTCATTTGGGAAATAGAAATCAAAATAACCCTGAGATTTGACCTCACACCCATAAGAATGTCTAAGATAAAAAACTGAAGGGATGATGCATGCTAGAGAGGCTGTGGAGAAAGGGGAACCCTTATCAATTGCTGGTGGGAATGTGACCTTGTACAACCACTTTGGAAATCAATGTGGTGCTTTCTCAGAAAATAAGGAATAGTGTTACCTCAAAATCCAGCTATACCATTCCTTAGGCATATAACCAAGCATGCCCCAGTATTCAATAAGGACATTTGCTCAACTATGTTCATACCAGCTTTATTTGTAATCGCCAGAATCTGGAAACAACCTAGATTCCTCAATGGAGGAATAGATTCAGAAAGTGTGGTACATTTATACAATGGAATAAACAAGGAAATCATGAATTTTTCAGGCAAATAGTGGGAACTAGAAAAGATCATCTTGAGTGAGGTAACCCAAAAGACATATATGTTATATACTCACTTATAAGTAGATATTAGCCCTAAAGAAGCTAAACAAGGAGAACTCTAAGAAAGATACTTAATCTTCATTCAGAAGGACAAACAGGAGAAGTAGGAGAACACAGGAAACAGGAAAGACCCTCCCACAGAGGATCTCTGAAAGACTCTACCCAGCAGGGTATTGAAGGAGAAACTAAGACTCACAGCCAAACTTGGGGCAGAATGCCTGAATCCTTATGGAACAAGAGGGAGATAAAAAGACCTGGAGGAGACAGGAACTCCACAAAGAGAAAAACAGAGCCAAAATACCTGGACCCAGGGGGTCCTGCAGAGACCACTACTCCAACTAAGGACGATGTTTGACTTCTGTTCAAAGGAAGCCCATAGGCTGCTCAGTTTCCAAGTGGGTTCCCCAGTAAGGGGTACAGGTGCTCTCTCTAACATGAACTCAGTGGCTGGCTCTTTGATCACCTCCCTTAGGGGGGTACAGCCTTGCAAGGCCATAGAGGAAGATGATGCAGTCAGCCTTGATGTGACCTGATAGGCTAGGGTCAGATAAAAAGGGAGGAGGTCCTCCCCTACCAGAGGACTAGCAAAAGGGTATAGGGGGAGAAGAGGAAGGATGGATCGGACTGGGAGAAGACAGGGAGGGGACTGAAGTGGGGACACAAAGTGAATAAATTGTAATAAATAAATATATAAATTAAATTAAATTAAAAGAAAAAGAATAGTGAGTCTCAATTTGCCTCAGTATTGAAATCTTTATTCTTTTATAAAGACAAAGTATTCCTAACTTTCCCAGTTACAGAACTGTAACAGTAACCAAGTAGTTTTCCAAAGTAAGGGGAACAAGGACTATTTCTAACAGGAACTCAATGGCTGGCTCCTTGACTTCCCCCTCCCCAGGGGAGGAGCAGTCCTGTTAGGCCACAGAGGAGGACTTTGCAGCCAGCCTTGAAGATACCTGATAAAACAGGGTCAAATGAAAGGGGAGGAGGTCCTCCCCTATCAGTGGACTTGGAAAGGGGCAGGGAGGAGACCAGGGAGGGAGTTGGGGAGGGGGAGGAAATGAGGGAGCGGGATACAGCTGGGACACAGAGTTAACAAAATGTAACTAATAAGAAAAATAAAATTAAAAAAAATAAAATAATATGCATAAAATAATACACATTAAGTGATATAAATAAAATCATTATATCCTCAAAAAAAAAAAAGAAAAAGAAAAATAATCCAAGTAGCAATAGGACACTGTGTATTTTTCTAAGTGAAAGGGGCTATGCAGGAGACTATAATACAAGGACCAGGGAATCATCACACACTCTAAAGACTGTTTTACCCTTTCTCTTAGAATGAATAATTGTAGAAAAAAAATAGTACTTCTAGAAAATTACTTGTAGTAACCCATTACTGTGACTCTCTCATTGATTAACTGTTTGAATTATGTCCACAGTTGCTTAGCTTTACTGTGGAGAAAGCATTCTGAGTTATGAAATTTCAGGAAACCAGGTCTACCCACTATGTGGCAAAATATAAAATAATTTTCGACAGTAACCATTAATTTTTCTGATCTTAAGTTTTAGTTTTATATCTTGAATTTCAGAGCTTTTAAGTGAAAAACAATCTATCCTTTATATCTAAATCACTATTTAAAAATATTTTAATATATCCATTTAAGAAATATTTTAGCTGAGCTGTAAACTTTGGGAAAATGTATCCCAGTTTACCATGTTGAGTTGGTAGTGTACAGAAATTAACAGCCATGTTGGTCTAGAAATGCTGAATTTAATTTTTTCCCATTTGTACAGGGGGAACACACTGTATTAAATATGGAAGGACTTAAAAAGAAATATTTTATAAATAATATTAAATATGCTTAACTAATTAATATTTTTGTTAATAAAATTTTGGGTTTATTAAAATACAGGTGACTGTATTGTCCTCTGCTACGGCCTGGTAGGGCTGCTCTCCCCCAGGGGGAGGTGATCAAAGAGCAGGCCAGTCAGATTATGTCAGAGGCAGTCCCTCTTCACATTACTATGTAACCCACTTGGAGACTGAGCTGCCATGGGCTACATCTGTGCAGGGGTTCT